>QXTE01000018.1:11134717-11162402 GCA_003942145.1 Platysternon megacephalum | reverse complement strand
ATCCTGCAAACAGTTGGGGAGGACTTGCCCCAGCCCTGTAACAATAGAGGGGCCCCCCTGGCATCAACTGTAAGGCATTTCTCTTCTCCCCTCCTCCCCCATGTATCCCACCCCGTACTACCCTTCAAACAGCTAGAGGGGTTTCTTTTGCCTCCTTCCCCTCTGCCCCGTGTCACTAGCTGCTGCTAGACCTTGGAAGTACAGAGCCTGGCTATACATCAGGGCACCCACACAACTGGGGGCTGAGCTAGTCACCGGTGCACTGATCTGGTTAGTCCTGTGCAACCCTTGTGACCATGGAGGGGATTCCATGTCCTCCCCCAGTGCCTATGCATTTCCCCAGTCCTGTAACAGCTGTGTGTGTGTATCTCCCCCCTTCCTAGCCATGCAAACTGGGGGGCTCCTTATGGTGGGTGTAAGGATGCCCTTATCTCTCAACATCCATTCCTTCACCGCTTCCTTGTCTTGTATTATAACAGCCGTGGTCTCCCATCAAAAGGCACTCCCTGGATAACTCAGTCTGTGGTTAAATGAGAGCTGAAGGAAGTCATTGGATGATAAAGTTTAATAATAAGTTGGAGAGTTGCATGTGGGAGAAGGACTCCCATTTGCAAAGGCCTAGTTATTAGGATCCCAGGCTTGCTGCTTTAGTTTGAAGTTTGAGGGGTTTGCTTGGAGAGTTTGGGGAAACCTGCCTATTTTGCTTTGTTTTGTTCTTAAAAACACTGTCTGAAGCTGCTGGGCAGTAAACACTGGCTCCAAACCTCACTGTGAAAGTAGAAGCTGGAGTGGCCTGGGGATGGAAATAGGAATGATGTGAGCATGATTTAGAAAGTCTGTTGGTGGCTGGGACCTCCCAGCAGTCAGTTCCGAGGCTTGGAGATAGCAAGAGGGAGATTTGTGTATCTTCCCCTGACACTTGCTTTTTTTTTTACTCCATTTCCTGCTCTGCATTTTCAGGCCTATCTTTCTATTACTGGCTCCTTTTCACTGATCCTGCTTATTTCTCTCCTGGATAACTGACAGATAACACCAATGTCCAGTTTAGAAGATGGTTATGTTGTTTAGACAAGTTCTTCTTGCTCCCAAATATGTGATGTATTCCCATGACAGGGACTTAATGCTGGATCTTGCCATAGCTTTCAAATGCTACTATGTGGGTTTTTTTTTTTTTTTTTTTTTTTTTTTTAAATGCTGAAACTGCATTTCTTTTACCTTGTTTGATGTTTTGTGCAGGTCGTGTTGTCATATCCAGGAGAAGCAAAACATATTTTTTTTTCCCCTCTGTGTGAAGTCAGGCTTTTGTTTGTGCTTGCTTAGAATAAAGTATTATATTAATGCACTCCAGTGGGCGCTGCAGATGACGTGGTAGAAACAAAGTGGTGAGTGCTCCCACACGTCTGGAACCTCTAGGAACATCTGTACGAGGCCGGTTATGTGTTAGTTAGATGTGCTTTAAAAACCAGTATCCAAGAAGAAGTGAAGTACTCAATAGAATTAGTAGAGCAATAGGGGACTACTGCTCATTTTCCTCGCTTTTCCTCTTCTCTCCCCCCCCCCCCCCCCCCCCCCAAAAAAACCCCCCCAAGGTTTTCTCTTCTTTTGAAAACCAACACTCATCCTCATGTAACAGCATTTGCCTAGATTTTAACAATTTGGTGGGTGTACTCTTTTGTGCTCCGAATATGCACACTGACTAGCAGATGTTTGCTTTGAAAATGACAGGCACAGTACCAAGAAACAGATAATCTAGAAAGAGTCTAAAGAAACCTCAGTTTGTAGGGGGATGGCGACCTGGCCTCCCGACGTTTACAGGTGAAAACCACTTTCCGGTCCTAAAACGTTTTTGCTTTTGTTTTCTCCCTATGTGTGTGCTACAACTACCCAACATACATGTCTGAGTGTCACTTTAAATATTTTACCCACTAAATAACCAAACAGATGTTTCCAGTAGTCATGTGCGATAGTGAAATGTGTACTTTGGTAATAAGGCTGTACTTTCTCATTGCTTGGGGGTGTGAGAAACTGATGTGCTATTCAGTGTAAGCCTCTGCAGCGCTCCCAGCCAAAGAAAGACATGGGGACTGATACTCCAGGTTGCCCTGCACTTTGTACAATCATTCACCCCTTCTCCCCTGTGCTGACCCAGTGCAAAGTAGGAGTAAAAACACTGCTGTTCTGATCTGGTGGCCTTTTATACCCACTTCTCACTGTGTAAATGTGCAGGCAACAGAGAATCAAGCTCTGGGTATCAGAGGTGTAGTGGCTTTTTGTTTATTATTTACTTTCAGAGATAATAAAACCAGTCATGTTGTGTGTTGACTAGTAGGTGAAGGGGATTCAGCATAGTTCATAAACCTGATGAGAAATCAGGGCCTGGACTCTGGAAAGTCTGGCTTGCTGTGCATGTGGGGTCTTGGGCAAATCACGTAATGGTTTATTAGTAATTTGAATGTCATTAATAGTGCCTAGAGCTGCTTGGAATACATTTGACTTTTTGTAAATAAACTGAATGTTGTTTGGCTGGAGATATGAAGTTTTTGGCTGAAAAGCTATTGATGGGAACTCAGACTTTTCCAGAGAAAGCCGACTTTTTCCCCATTTAAAAAAAAACACCAATCTTCTGTCAAAACAGTTTTGACAGAATTATTTAACCAGCCCTAATCGAGATCCCAATGTACTATGTGGGGAAAGTTGCATTGGCATAAGATAAGGTATGAATTTAAACTGATATAGCTATACCAGTGTAACCTCCCATGTGGTCACTCTTATTCTGGAAGAGTGCCAGCGTGGGTAGTCACACTGGGTTTTACTACACCAGTATAACTGGAAAACTTTCCTGTGTGGCCAAGCCCTAAGTATATGATGGAAACACAACAGGTGGATACAACAAACAGACTGGGAGTGAAGAGGGGTGACGGGGGGTAAGGGAGGATTTTGGTTATAAAGTTTCTTTTCTTTTTGCGAAAGAAGGGGCCCACTTTCTAAGACCTAATCAGTTGGTTGCACTTGTGTAACTTGAGGGCAGGATTTGGCCCTGTATATTGAAGGAAAAGCCATGTTACGTTATTTTTTCTTCTCACTGTCCCTCTTGGGAGCAAGAGGCAGGGGTCGGAGGTGGGGAATGTGAAGCTTGTTTGCTGCCTTCTTGTGTGTGTGCATTTCCCAAGTGTCCTGTGTTGGCTATGTTGCCACTAGCAAGCTTACAGCAGCACTGATGCAGCTGTGCTGCTGTAAGATTGCTCGTGGAGCCGCTCTATGCTGAGGGGAGAGAGAGCTCTTTGTCAGCATAATTAAACCACCTCCAATGAGCGGCAGTAGCTATGTCGGCGGGACAGCATCTCACACCGACAGAAGTGTTGGTGTGCACAGTGGTGGAACTTATGTCAGGGTGTGTGTGTGTGTGGGGGACAACACCCCCCCTCTGAGCGAGGTAAGTTATACTGACAAGTGCTAGTGTAGTTTCAATGTTGCATCTTTGTGATTGTGGTCTGGTCTGACCCCTTTCAGTGTTCACTCCTTATACTGTCAGAGGTACATGGTACCACTTAAACTTTCTCCCAGCTGTTTGTTGGCCATCAGGAGCCCCTCAAGTGCGTGCTCTCTCATGCTCCCGGATAGAAGGGTGATTTGGAGCAGTGTTCTGTAAGCATTTTCAAATGTTCTAAAATGTTTCCAGGATGTTTTCAAAGCTTGTCGCTGGCTGTTTTGGCAGCCGCTCTCTCGCTTGTACATATCTCTGTTCTAACTGAACAGCAGAACTGTGTAATGTACCCTAGGATTCATAATGTGTAAAGAGCACAAACCCATGCAGCAAAGCATTGAAGCATGTGCTTAAGTCCCACTGGACAGAGCTTAAGCACACAGCTAAAGTAAAATACACTCTTAAGTGCTTTCCTGAGGAGGAATGGACCGCTGAATTAAGGCCTCTGCCTTTAGAGATGAGCGCTCTGCTCTGACTACAGCAGCATTTCATGGGTTGAATCAGGCCTGAGGGCTCTAAAGAGCATCCAGAGTAGTAATGTTTTTACCATGAGTTTTTGTTGTTGTTATTTCGGGATTTGTCAGGAAGCCAAGAGCACACAGCAGCTCTTGGAAACAGAGTTTTGTGTAGTGCAGAAGATGAATTTTAGATCCGTGGGAACAGCTTGCAGAGAAAACGTGAGTGCAAAACCTTCAGCAAATGTGCTAGCTGCAAAAGTTTCTGCTTATTCTTCATCCAAAGGGCCTTGCTACACTGTAAGGGGGTTCCCCATAGCATAGATTATGCAGCGTTTAGTTAGAGTGGATTGTCTGGTGCCACTGAGCCTCGTGTTTTATTACTGTACGTCGTACCCAATGAACACTTGAATGGGCTTTCCTTTAACCTGTGCCCTGGTGCACGCCTCACCCCCATTCCCACCCTGATCTGTTTATTTTTGTAGTCTACCTGGAAGCTAAATTAATAAACTGTCATGGGTTCGGGTTAGAGCATTGTTGTCTCCCAATAAGATGAGAGAGACAAGGTGGGTGACATAATAGCTTTTATTGGATCAATTTTTCTTTCATCAACAGAAGTTGGTCCAGTAAAAGATATGTCCCCCACCTTGTGTCTCTAATATCCTGGGACCCATAGGGCTAGAAGTACACTTATACAATAAGATGAAAGCACTATTGTGTAGATAGAGCCTGACTTCTGAATGTCCCAGTTGTTAAAGCCTCTTTTGTCTGTCCCCACCTTAGTACTGTGCATGATTCTTCTGAAATTTTGCCTTCTGTGATTACAAATGTGGTAGAGCTCTCTGGTCCCTAGAACACAGTAGGAAGGAAGACTGACCTCTGGACCCACCAGCCTGTAGTGGGTTCTGGTCTGGGTTCTGCCATAGACTTCCTGCCAATCTGAGGCCAAGTCCCATTAAACCTCAGGGCTTAAGCCAATATATTAGTGACCAGGATGAGACCTAGTGCTGGTGGCAGATTGTCCTACATTTGCACACTGGTGTGTTTTTGACCTTACTGTGAAGCCTCTGGTTGTAGCCATTGGGGGAGACCATATAGTGGGCTAGATGGACTGCAGGTCTGATCCAATGTGACAATCCCTGTCTTCACCTCTCTGCCAAGCTGGTGTAAAGATGATGTAGAGAATGATGAATCGGGCCCTTGGTGTGTAACCCCTCCCACCTCATTCTCAAGTGGAATATCTAGGGAAGGCTTCTGCCCCTCACTCAAGGTCACTGTATAGTGCTTTCGGCCCTCGGCTGATTCTCTCCCTCCTCACCCCCCTCTTGGGGGCATGTTAGGGGTGGAGCTGAGGAAGGAGAGGGGTGGGGCCACAGCCCCATGGTGCACACCACTAGGCCATCCTGGTTTGCTCTGCTCGCCACGGGAACAGTGGGGACAGGCTGCCGTAACTTAGAGCAGCTTCCTGGGCTGCCTAAGTTACACTGGGGGCTCTTTTGGTTTCTGGGGCAGCCCGGCATCAGGAGGGCACAGAGGTGGTTTAAAGGCACCTTGCCCAAGTCTCCTCCCTGGGGCTGTGCCTTCAGCTAAGCACCCCCTGGAGGCACCACCCAGAACCTAGTGCTGATTTCTGTCTGATCCCTCAGATGTACATTTACAACTCTCTCTAAATGACCTGCTCAGAGAATCAGCCGTAGTGTCTCATTCAGACTGGGGGCAAATTTATATTGACACGTTTAACAATTAACAAAAAAAGGCTTCTCTCTCTGCCATTGGTCTCTAACCAGAAAGGAACACTCTGAGCTAAGCTTTGGGGGCGTGTGTGTGTGGCGGGGGGGGGGGGAAGGAATTGTGTTAAGAGTTTGAACTTGCAAACTGGAAGCCAGGCCTTTAGAGTAAATAAACTAAAAGGGAGGCTGTATTGTTTGTAAACCTGAACTAACAGGAGCAGTGAATTTTTCATCCCAGCCTGCAGCCATGTGTTAATGAGGCCTGTTCAGCCAAAGCAACTTCCTTTTACATCAGGCCTTATGTAAGAGGATCTCTCGCTTCCCTTGCTTCATTTCCCTTTTGGACACGAGTGCCATACACCTTTGAGCCCAAACACCAAAGTACCTTTATTGATATATATATATATATATATATATATATATTTTTTTTTTAAATCTCCTCCTTAGAAATTGGGGGTGCCAGTCTTTGGATTTTTAGTTAGGTTCATATGGTCAAATAGCCATTTAAAAAACCCCAAAAGCCTTTTGAAGAGTGGATCTGTTTAAAGCGTCTGGCTGAGGAAAATGACCTTCGACTATAAATGTATAGGCCTGTTCTTCCTTTGCTCTTATTACAACACATCAGTGCACCTGATTCTGAGTTTGAGTAGCAGCCGTGTTAGTCTGTATCAGCAAAAAGAACAGGAGTACTTGTGGCACCTTAGAGACTAACAAATTTATTTGAGCATAAGCTTTCGTGGGCTACAGCCCACTTCTTCGGATGCATAGAATGGAACATACAGTAAGAAGATTATTTATACATACAGAGAACATGAGAAGGTGGAAGTAGCCATACCAACTGTAAGAGGCTATGAGTGTGTCTGTCTTCTACTACATTGCCTTTCTACAGACAGCCTCACACTTACACTTAGTCTAATTGTTTATTACCATAAACAAATCTTCCTAATGTAACATATTGGCTTTTCTTAATGTAATCAGGATTTTCATGTGCTTGAGTGATCCAAAATTGCGTGAAAATTGGCAAAAAAGAAAGTGTCGCTTTTGTAAACCCGGGAAACTTTTTTTTTTTTTCCTTTCTAAAAACTGAAAATGAGGAGCCTTGCGGATATCCCACATCAGCTTTACCGAAAGGCTGGGGTCAGGCTCTGGCTGGCTGGCAGGACGGGAGAAGGAGTTCTGCACAAATGGTGTGGCGATGGAGTAGGCAAAGTTGGGATTGGCACGCAGTGCTGAAGAAGGGGGAACATATAAGAGTGGCCCTACTGGGTCAGACCAAAGGTCCATCTAGCCCAGTATCCTGTCTTCTGACAGAGGCCAATAAGGAGGAGTTAGACAAGCAAGAACAGCCCAGGTGGAATTGTGGGATTGGATTAACAGCACCCAGGCTTAATTAGCCTTTGTCCCTGCTGCAGAGTAGCATGGGGGACAGCTTGGGCTGACGTGAAATCCGAGTTCAAGCCTACACCCTTTCTCAGCAATGCCTGGGTTTAAACCACCCTCAAGCCTGGGTTAGAAGTGTATTCTGTGTGGATGGGTGGGGAGCTAGGGCCAACATCTGAGCTGTATCCTGGGCTGACTCTGCAGTGAAGACATACAGAAGCTCCCCAGGGTAATTTATACAGCAGCCCATTAGTGGCTGCCTTAGTATAGAATAGTTGGAGCCCAAATCATTCCCTCTATCCCAGCAAGTCCCACTGTGGGTGAGGTTAAGCCACCTAGGTGTTGGTTTACCCTCCATAAAGGAGCTCCAGCAGAGCCTAAAGTTGAGCTCTTTGTTTGCACGTGCATTCTTTCGTAAAACCAAATTCTTTAGTGGCTAGTAGTGATGAGACTGGGCTCATTCTGATCAGAGCTTGTTCCAGTCTCCCCCTCTTCCCAACTTCTGATTTACACTAGTGTCCAATTCTGTCCCCAGCTGCATTCATCCAAACCTATTGCTTTGACTGGGTTTGCACAGGTGTAACTGAGCTGGTTTTGGTCTGATAGTCAGTCAAGTTCAAAGGTAGCTTATAATTGCATGAAAAAAAGTTCACACTGCATACTAACAATATAGATTTACAGATATGAGTCAGCCGTGCAAGCATGCAGACTTATCACTTCGTTGACTTTTGTTCATAAATAGACCATAAAGTATCTTGTAATAGTTCAATGTGTGTATTAATCATGTGATGTTAAGGTTGAAAAGGTACTTTCAGGATAAACTGTATTTTCAGATGGTTAACATCTTAAAATAAACCCCAAGCCCTCCTCTTCAAGCTGAAATTTTTTGTGCTTATTCAGTCCAAAGAGGGAATTAAAAAATCATTAAATCACATTTGGTCACTTCTTGCCCTTCCATGGGGCAAAATATGTAAGCGCCTTTCAGCACAGCCCTGGGCAAAGAGTGATTGTACAAGTAGGCTTGGCAGAATTTAATTTTTTTTTTTTTTTTTCCTTGCCACAGATAAGAGCCATGTTTATTTTTAATTCTNAGGGGTGTCGGCCAATACTTATTTAATAACTGTAGATGATGAGATTTACAAATTTTAATCTTTTTAACGATTCAAAAGCAAATCATCAACATCACATGTCAAAATATATAAAGTAAATACAGGTCTCTCGCATCTTACGCGGGGGTTACGTTCCGCGGTCAGTGTGTAAAGCGAAAACCGCGTATAGCCAAAATCCCATTGACTTCAATGGCGGGCGGAATCGCCCGCACTACAGACACAGTACATAAATTGCCTTTTTTTCTCTTTTTTTTTTGTGTGTGTGTGTGTGTGTGTGTGTGGTTTTGCCGACCGCGCAAAGCTGAAATCACGCATGTTAAATGCGCGTAAGATGCAAGAGACCTGTACCCTTAACTCAAACTGTTGCTCAAGCAACATTTGCCTTTCTTTGCCTCTGTACATTTTTGATTATTAATGATGGAAATACATCAATACAAAGGGGAGGGATAGCTCAGTGGTTTGAGCATTGGCCTGCTAAACCCAGGGTTGTGAGTTCAATCCTTGAGGGGGCCACCTAGGGATCTGGGGCAAAATCAGTACTTGGTCCTGCTAGTGAAGGCAGGGGGGTGGACTCGATGACCTTTCAGGGTCCCTTCCAGTTCTGAGATAGGTATATCTCCATATTATTATGGTTTTGTCCCTTTGGGTGTGGATGGTGACCTCAACGTTTACTGACTTTTACTGATAAAAAAATGAATCCTTCCAAGTCTGTGTTTAAGCCATGCCCCGCAGAGGTGATATGACTCAGACATCCACTGGGGCACAGTTCCTTCCTGCTTGATTCTCACTGCCAGGGAGTAATACCGTACTGCTGGCCTGTCCTAGCAGCAAATAAGGAAGTCAAGGCTCCACCTGTTCCAGGACAGGGGAAGCAAGCAAGTGGCCCATGTACTTCTGGGCCAGAATACATGGTCTGGGAACCCTGCCTGGGAGCGTTCTTGCACCCTTGTGTAGCCCGTAGTCTGGCTCTGAATAGTTCAGAAATTGTTTGGGTGGTGTGTAGTTCTCCCCTTCTCCCGCCCCCCCCCCTCCTTTCTTTTCTCCAGACACAGGATCCTTGGTGCTGATTCTGAGATGTGCTAGAGCTGTTCTCGGCACAGCTTGGCTGGAGGGACTCAAGGATGGGCAAATGTGGCCATACTCCAGCAATTGTACCCCATTCTCCGGTTTCTGGGTCTGGCTGTGAACTAATCCCGTTAAGCTACAGGGCTGCTCTAACCTACACCAGCTGTCCGCAGCTCCATAAAGCCATTGTAGGACCTGAGAAAAGCCACAGCGTGTGGGCGCTCCAATAGTTTCCCCTTCACTCCAGTCATCCTTCTCACACGCTGCCTGCATCAGAGGCTCTGCGAAGGGGCAGCTGAGAGCCTCTCGCTGAATCTAGGGGGGAATCCAAGCAGAAGGAACAGGATCAGAAGCCTGGGGGAAGGTCTGAGCTGAATATTGCTGTTAATTTCTAGGTCAGTAAAGCCAAACCCTTGGAAGGGGGTGAGTTTTGGACTCTGCTCAGGGAGCATGATCTTCGGTTGCCCTGCACCTTGTGTAGTCATTGGGTCTGCGCTCCGGCAGAGGTCAGTCGGCACTGAGGTCAATGGGATTATGTAGGTTTACACCAGCAGAGGATCTGGCCCATTTGCACCAAAGCAAAGTGAGTGTTAAACGAGACCCAGTCAGAACGCTCTGCACTCTGTGTAGCCAGTTGCATAACAATGAAGAATCCGGCCCAGCAGGTGGGTTTTGTGTTGGACCACGCTGGGAAGGCTCAGCAGAATAAAAAGCACTCGGGCGGGGGGGGAGGAGGCAGCTTTGCTTGCCTTCCCTTGACCTCACTGGAGCTGTGCCCGCTAAGGATCTGACCCCCTGAGTATCACCTTTATTCGCTACAGGTACTTCCAAAGTAAGGTGTTACTTGAGGGGGAGGAAGGGTGACAGGAACAGAGCTTTCAGTATGAGATTTGACTTATTGCTTCAACAGAAACCAACCTTTCATAAACCCGAACAAGTGAATTTTGTAGCCTGGCTACTCAAGAACTGTGGTTGGCCTGAAAGTGAGATAGAGGAGTAACAGATGGTGCATACAGCGCGTGTGGTTAGGTGGCGGTGGCTCTTAAATACATAGTCCGTGCTCTAGTGGAAAAAAAGGCAGCTTCCTGTTTCTAGCAGCGGTTTCCCTAAAAGAAGGGGGACAGAGAGAGAGAGAGTTTAGTTTGGCTCGTCTCCCTGGCTGTGCTGCAAGGATACCGGGGGCAGAACACTCGAAGGGTGAGATTATGCTGCTGCAGATACATGGCCTGCTTTGCACCAGTTGCAGAGCTCTTTCTAAAAATAAACTGCTGGCTCTTCCTTGTTGGCATTTTCACAGTGGGGGAGACAAGCAAATTAGATGGCTTGGCCTAGTGCAAAACAGCAGCCCTCTGACTAGGATTTTCCAGCTTCCAGTTTCAGCGGCAAGGATCCTAACATGCCTTTCCCATGTTAAGGGCTGATTCTGATTTTGCAGCAGTATAAATGAGGTCCATGATGTTACCTTGGATTTGCGCCCAAGTGAATAAAAACAGAATTTGGCCTTGAAATAGGGTGGTGACAATCCAAGAGGGCATGGGGACAAATAATACAGAGTTGTCATAACACTGGTATAAATCCAGAGTAATTCCAGTGAAGATTACTCTGGTATGAATGAGAGAACTGAATTACGATGGGCCAGCTTCATACCTACAAATATTCCTTAAATAACTTTCTTCTAGCTGTCAACTGAGTTCTAGGTTAATGCTCTTAACTTCCTTATGGTAGCACAGGTGTAATTGAGGGCAGAATTGGACCCAGTGTTTTTTATACTGTTGGTCTTAGCTTTTTGTTTTTTGTTTTTTTATTGGAAAGCCAAATTTAAGAGCACCATATTTTCCCTTGACTTAGGAATCCTATTAACACGTGAAAATAAGGTGATGAGAAAATCTCAAGGCCTGATTCTGTTACCCCATCCCTGTGCTTGGGGCAGGATGTGTGCTGAGGTGGTTTTAAGCTATCTGTATGCTTCTTGGGCTGTTCAGGGTCCTGCCTGTAAGTTAGAGCAGCGTCAGGGCTGCTTTAATTTGCGCTGTTTCCTATGGTCTCTGGAGAACAGACTCATCCTAATACAGTGCTGCACCCCATTCCCAAACTTGCTCCCTCCCTGCCCCCAATATGCCCGCTACACTGGGCCTGGGAGCAGGGCTAGGGTTGCCAGGTGTCCAGTTTGTGACCAGAATGCCCAGTCAAAAAGGGACCCTGGTGGCTTCAGTCAGCACTGCTCACTGGGCCATTACAAGTCTGGTGAGCAGGGCTAAGGCAGGCTCCATGCCTGCCCTGGCTCCATGCGGCTCCCAGAAGCGGCCGGCATGTCCCTGCGCCCCCTAGGCGGAGGTGCGTCCAGGTGCGTTCCATTGGCCAGGAACTACAGCCAGTGGGAGCTGCAGGGGTGGTGCCCACGGCCGGGGGGCAATGTGCAGAGCTGCCTGGCCGCACCTCCACTTAGGGGCTGCAGGGACATGCTGGCCGTTTCCAGGAGCCACCTGAGGTAAGCGCTGCTGGAGCTTGCACCCCAACCCTTTCCTGTGCCCCAAGCCCCAGCCCAGAGCCCCTCCTGCACCCAAACTCCTCATCCTCTGCCCCCCCCCCCCCCAGAGCCCTCCCCCTCTCCTGTTCCCAGAGAACCTCCCACACTCCAAACGTCTTGGCCCCAGCCCGGGGCCCCCTCCTGCACCCCAGAGCCTGCACCCCCAGCTGGAGCCCTCCTGCTCCCCCAGCCAGGTGAAAATGAGTGTGAGTGGGGGAGAGGGAGGGATGGAGTGAGCTGGGAGGCAGGGCCTTGGAGAAGGGGTGGGGCCTCAGTGTGGGGGCGGGGCAGGGGGCGGGGTAAGGGTGTTCGTTTTTTTGCAATCAGAAAGTTGGCAACCCTAAGCAGGGCCAGCATAGATCCCTTACACCAGCTCTGAGCAGTCTAGGAATGGGTCCTCTCGTGCTGCCAGAGAGCATGAAGAGACCTGTCTGTACTGAGGCTATTTATACTGGTGTAGCACACCACTGCGCACCTCCAGTGTAGATGCAGCACATTGGTGTATTGCAGAGCTTGCATCAGTGTAGCTGAATTGGTAGGAAAAACCCCATGTAGAGGTAGAGTAGCTTAGTCCTTGTCTACACGTAATGAGAAAAATCTAGCTGTGACAGGGCTGTGAAAAATTTTGCGCCCTGTGCTCCATAGTTAGGTCGACCTATTCCCTGGTGCAGAAGTGGTGAGGTCGATGGAAAAATTCTTCTGTTCACCTAGCTACTGCCTCTCCTGTGCATTGTTCTTTACTCCGTGCTGTACGTGAGAGCTTTCGCTCTGTGGTTCTCAGCCTTTTTCAGATGACTGGACCCCTTTCAGGAATCTGATTTGTCTTGCGAACCCCCAAATTTAGAGTTAAATCAGACATAAAAATGCCTGAGCACACTATTACTGAAAAATGGGTGACTTTCTCATTTTTACCTTATAATTATAAAATATATCAATTGGAATATAAATATTGTACTTACATTTCAGTGTATAGTATATAGAGCTGTATAAACAAGTCATATGAAATTTTAGTTTATACTGACTTTGCTAGTGCTTTTTATATGTAGCCTGTTGTAAAACTAGGCAAATATCTAGATGAGTTGATGTACCCCCTGGAAGATCTCTGCATACCCCCAGGGGTACTTGTACCTTAACCAATGTCCTGCCTTAACCAATGTCCTGAAGCTATTGCAATTCAGGAACAAATACGAGAGGGGACTGGCTTAGATATGGAGGGCCAGAGTAAACTGGGAGTCAACAGACCAGCACCAAAAGAGCAAGGGTAAGGGGCCGTCTCACAAATCTGTGTGCTATAAATAAAGAGGCACTTTATTTTTTTTCACACTGATCTCATTATCTGATTCAAAGGAGGGGGAACACTGATGTATCAAAAGAACTTTCACTTCTGTTTGAAGCAACCTTAATTTAGAAAGGAAGTTTTTTTTATGCTTCTCCTTGCTGTTGTGCGTGGGCTTTTATTGAAGTCTGCAGGCTCCAGTGTGCAGGTTTGTTTTTTTTAAAGCTATTAATGATGCTGAATGCATTAGAAAAGAAGAACCTGACAGATTAATACTTATTTATTTATTTTAAACAGCTCAATGCCTTTTGGTGGTTGCTTTAGATTGACCCTTTCAAAGCGGCTTAGATGCATCTATCGTGACAATTAATGGAAGATGTGTATAGACAGCCCTTAAGGCAGGCTGTGATTGAGGTTTTCCAAGCAGGAGATTTTTTTAAAAGCATAGGAAAACATTAATGGAAATTTCTCTTTATTTCCAGGCATGTTTTTTCTTGCTTCTATGGAACACTGAGAACCAGATCCTCAGCTGGGGCAAATCACACACTTCCACTGACCTTCACAGGAGAAGTGGCTTAATTTTTTCCTGCATAAAACTCCAACAAAAAACCCCCCCTGTTTTTTTGTCTAAATTTTCTATGAAAAAATTTAGTGTTTTTCCCCCAAAGAAATTCAAGAGCTGAAAAACATCAGCCGCAAACTAAAATATCCTGTTTTTTGGCATGTCGCTTTTTTGATATGGGGGGAGAGGAATCAAAAATTTCCACAGAAAGAGGACACTACTTGTGCAAAATTTCATTTAGTTGAAACTTTAATTTTCTGTTGAAAAAATAGTTTCGAGGGGAAACTTTGGACCAGCCCTTGTTGACAGCACTGGGTTGATTCACACTAGCTGAAGATAAGGCCCTGAGTTCTTTCCATGTTTCCAGTTGTCACTGTCTACGGGGCTACGCTAAGGAGACTAGACTGATGTAGCTACGCTGATGTAGCCATACCCGTCAACCTCGTAGTGTAGACACATCCTATGCTGACTGAAGGGGTTTTTGTGTGTGTAGGAACGCTGCCTCCCCAAGCAACAGTAGGTACGTTGACAGAAGTAGTCTTTCATTGAAGTAGCTGCATCTACACTGGAGTTTTTTCTCAGCATAGCATGTTGATTGGGGAGCGTTGGTTTTTTCCCAACCCCCGACCAACATAACTATGTCAAAACCAGGCCTTAACAATTCCACTTTCAGGGCTTCCTAGGTGTGCTCAAAAAGGGAAAAGTCCCTTTAAATGAGAACAGTTAAATAAAGTGGGTGTTTTTTCTAATCCTTACTGTGTGACTGATGAAATGCTGAGGAGCCGTGTATGCACTCTCAACTTTCTCCTGGAAAGGGAAGTCTTAGTTTAGTTTCACCAATGTTTTTAGCCTTTGCTTCCAAGCTCACCTAATCACAGTATTGCAGCAAGTCAAAGGACCATTCTACTACACAATATAGCAAGCCAAGATAGTGTGTAATAATAACCCAACTTGATCTAGACTGTGTGGGTGAGAGCTATACAGCAGGTAGGTAAAAACTGGGCCAATAGCATATTCTGCTAGTGGGGATGCACAGGTAAAAAAGACTCTGTGTACAACAAATACAGAAGAGATGTGATACAACAGTTTTATTGGCATGAATGTTGGATGGCTGCATTAGCTCAAATGAGTTATGTAGGTGACCTCAGCCCAGTGCCAATAAAACTCAATACCAGCATTACAGGAACAACTGTTACTGAAGTGGTTTGTTGTTTACCGAGAGAGTTAATTTTTTTTTTCTTTTTAGGACTAGTTTTATATACCTTCACCTGTAAAAGTAGATGGCTCTGTTGCTACCAGCTTGACTATACATGGTGCATAGGGAGCTATTTAAAACAAAACACAAAAAGCCTGCACTTAAAAAAGTCAGGAACTTAAGGTCCAGCTGTTTCAGGTCTGTTATCTTGGGCACTTGCATGACTTGAAGAGAGGGCCTGACCTTTGAGAAGTTGGGACTCTTCCTTTCTAAGCACCCATTTCTAGCCTTGCAGGGGCCCAAGATGGATTTCCAAATCCTGACAGTTATGCAGCTAGAAAAGCTGTTGTTGGCTCAAGACTGAATGATGCCCAAGATTGGGATGGGAAAGAAATTTTGTGTGTAAATTCTGTATCCGAGGTGGGGAGGGCATGGTTTTAAAGAAGCAGTGATAGTTTGAATTGTGTGGAATCATAGAATCCTAGAATATCAGGGTTGGAAGGGACCTCAGGAGGTCATCTAGTCCAACCCACTTCTCAAAACAGGACCGATTTTTTTTTTTTTTTTTTTTTTTTTGGGCCCCAGATCACTAAATGGCCCCCTCAAGGATTGAACTCTTAACCCTGGGTTTAGCAGGCCAATGCTCAAACCACTGAGCTATCCCTTTGTAAAAGTAAGTCCCAGAGAGGTGGATGGGAATTTTTCAGTTGACTTCAGTGGGCATTGGCTCAGGGCCCTTAGTGAGCAGAGGGTGAGGAGAGGGGGTCCAACATGTGAATAGTGTCCCCTTGACACTAGCTCAATGGATATAGTGTGCATGTGTGCTTTTAGTGCAGTGCACATGCTATTTTATTTTTAAATAGCACCTTTCATTTTCCCAGTGCTCCCCAAATTAATCCTCAGTAGCTGGGAGAACTGCATGAGTGCAGCTAAACCCATTTTTCACACCTTGAATCTGAGGCCTCAAAATGACTTGCCTGGAAACCTGAGCATGGAGTAGACCTTGGAATATCTCCACTTCCAGTCCTGTTCCACAATCCCAATCCTCTCCTGTTTGAATCCCTATCCCGGCTGGCAAAAAGGGCTGAGGTCCGCGGTCCTAAAGACAAGACACTGAGTGACTCTGTTTATGAGAAACTTGTTTGTTTAAACCCAGACATTGTGACCATGTGAGTTTGTGTTGAGGGCCTGTTCATTATAAAAGAAAACAAATATCTGCTGCTTCTTAGCAACATTTTTGTCTTTGTTTTTAAATGGTGCTAAATGTCTGGAAACGTTTCTGCATTGTTAACATACTTTCTGTTTGCTTGTAGCTAAAAAACCCAAACTCGTTCATCTGCAGTAATCTGCTGCTAATCTGTAATGAGAGCCATAACGAATGTGTGAAACTATCATTATTTCTCTGATTCCCATGGATCTTAAATATACAACAACATCCAGCTACCAGGATGTGCTCCAGCTCTGCTGATCTGTGTTCTGCCCTTCGTAATGTATTTCCACTAATGCTGAAATTCAAACTGCTTTGGCATTATTGCTTCAGATTTCCCAAAAGAAACCAGTTTTTGGCAAGAGGCTTAGGGCCCTGAAATAAACAAGATTACATGTGGTGTAAGAGACTTCTCTGGGTGAGTAAGCGGGCAGAATTTGGCAACTGACACTTTTTTTTTTTTTTTTAAAATGTAAGGGATGGATTCCTTGGCACTCAGCAGCAGCACAGTGATTTTTTTTTTTTTTTTTTTTAGCAGTTCTCCCTAGAACAGGGAGATCAACACAGCTCTTCGCAAACGTGTTACAGAATGTTCCTTACAACTTCCTTTCTGTCCCTTGAGTCAAACTACTGTTGCCATATTTCCTCACTTGGGGCCAATTCTATCCTCCCTACTCTATTAATGACCTGTCACTGTGCAGTAAGTTCTGGCCCCCAGGGGGAAGCTCCACTACAGAGAAGTGGGTGCCCTGCTGAAGCCGGAAAGCAAATCTGCCGCAGTGCTGGAAATGGAATCCAGAACATGACACTCCCAGACCTGTAGTTTAACCACCAGAAGTACACTCCCTTTTAAGAGACGTGTGCAGGATTTTCTCTGGCCATCACTGCATTTCACCACAGTCAGCTCTGTGGTGAAATGTGACCACACTCCACAGCAGTTTAGAGCAGGAAGTGAAAAATAGAGGTAGAATACCATCAGTGCTAAGGGTTCTCTACTCTTGGACTACATACCTGTGCAGGAAGGAGCGGGCAGCAAGGACCCCTCGATATACATACACGCGCACACACATCCCACCTTCAGTTGCCTGGCCCTTGGGATTTCAAGCGGGCTGTTTGGGAGTAAGGTGCTGCTTGATGTGAATAAGAGTGGCAGAATTCAGGCCATCTGAATGGGAGCTGTGTTTTGTTTAAGGTTTTGGGCATGGTTTACACTAGCTGAGGATCAGCCCCCAAATTCCAGTGTTGATGTGCCAAATCAGCATTGCTTCATTAGGTTTCGGGAGAGTATCAGGTGTAAACCAGCTGATAATTTGGGAATGCTGGGTGTCCTTTTGCAGAGGCAAACTCTCTCCAGAGAGCAGCAGGCAGCAACATGTTCCATGTCTCACCTGGCTTGTTGCAGTGATGGTCACTCAAAAAGCTTCTGGTCATTGTGGATGCCGGTTGTGTGTTGTAAGTCGGTGTCTGTGTCAGTCATGCTGTTCTAGGTCAGGGGAGTTCTGGGCGTGGCTTTGAAGAACAGCAGCAGGCTTTGCCCCCTTCGACGGCAGAAATCCTGAGGTTCTGGATCCTTTTCTGGTCAGGCTCCATTGTTCATCTTTGGCCTAGCAAATTCGGGCAGTTTCTCCTTTTGTTCCATTGTGCCATTTGATTGCAGAGCCTTCCCATCTGCTTGTGGCCTTCTGCCTCATTAAAGAGCTGGCCTCCGGCTCAAGCAATGCAAACCACTACAGAGCTTCCCTGACTCAGCCATTTGGCTTCGTCTTCCCTCTGGCAGTAAAATGAGGGGAAAAACAGAGGAGGAAATACATGGCCAGATAATATTTCCCCCCCCCCCCAGTAGCTTAGGATCCTGTGTCTCAAAAGGCTGACTCAGCTCTTCTGCCTTCATGTATACCTAATAAGGGCAGTCATGCTGGAGCCCTTTCTAAACCCAATCTATTGTATTGTAGTCAGTAAAGTCTGTACATTCCAATTGCGGCTCGGATGCTCCCTGCATCCACATGGGTAGTGGGTACAGCGGTGATGCTGACAAAGCGGCAGGGAGGTGGGTGGGAACCGTGTCAGCAAGGACAGCAGCTCTCCGTGTAGCTAGAATTCTTAAGAGCCTGTTTAAATATGGCCTCCAGGTGGGGTAAGTCAGTGTAGCGGCAGCTTACACCAAGCTGAGATCTGGCCCTGAAACTCTTTAAGTGGGAGCGGGGAGGGAGGTGGGTTGGGGGACAACACCCAGGAACCAACCTGAATTAAATAAGGGGAAGGTTTTTTTTTTTTAAAAAGCTGCCAGTGGGAAGCGAATGCCTGATTCTAACAGGAATTAGGCAGACTTGGACCGTTCCACCCTAAATACCGCTGCAGTTGGTTCAGCAGACCCCATCTCCCAGCGTGTGCATGTTCGAACTCTAATAGCCATTAAAAGAGGCTGCAGTACAGATACCAGTGTAGCTTCATTCCTTCCTTCAGCCTGTGTATCAGCCCTGTGTTGACCTAACATGCTTGAAATGCCTGTGTGTTTTTTGTTAAATGGTATTGTGAGGCTGCAATTGTTGTGCAAGGAATCTGGTAACAGTGGAAAATCCCATTTCAACGAAGGCTACTTGCCAGTCATTCTGCATGGAAGTAGGCACAAAGGATCTGGGTTTTACACTAACTTCTTTTAAGGGCAGGGTTGTTAAACACTTATTTTTAAAAACTGAGATTAAAGTTTCGCCTCCTTATCACCTACTTGAATCCACATGAACATGGGCTCTGTATAGGGGTCAGTGTGGATAATGTAGCATGTTTTTTGCTTCATGTTCTTCTGTTGCGTGATTGCATCAAAACGTGAGGCAGAATCATGCTTAACTGTCTCCAAATATGGTGTTAGGTAGCACATTTTCTCACTCCTATCCATGTAAATAGGTTCTGTGTGTTGAATCTGAGCTCCCTTCCCATCGGAAAACTAGACTCTTGTTTGGTGCTGCAGTGAAGTGATGTTGTGTGGATGACCTTAAAGATCACAGTTGTGGAAACACAACACTGAACCTCTGTTTATCACACATGCTGCTTCAATGTAATTTTAAGTTTGAGAGTAATAGCCGTGTTAGTCTGTATCCGCAAAAAGAATAGGCGTACTTGTGGCACCTTAGAGACTAACAAATTTATTGTAGCATAAGCTTTCGTGGGCTACAGATCACTTCATCGGATGAGCTGTAGCCCACGAAAGCGTATGCTACAATAAATTTGTTAGTCTCTAAGGTGCCACAAGTACTCCTAGTCTTAATGTAATTTTAAGGCACTTACTGAAAGTGCTGGGAAAGAAAGGAGGGTTAGGATGTTAGCTTGGCACTTGGGAGAGCCAGGTTCAGTTCCCTGCTCCGCTACAGTCTTCCTGTGTGACCTTGGACAAGTCACTTAACTTCTCTATGACTCAATTCCCTATCTGTGCAATGGAGAAAATAACATTGTTCTACTTCATAGGAGGGGTTGTGACAATAGAGCCATTAAAGATTATGACAGACCCAGATATGATGGTAATGGGTCTATAGAAGTACCTTAGGTAGGAAATGGTCATGAAACTTTCACTCGGGGGATACTCCTTTTTTTTTTTTTTTTTTACAAGAAGGGCCATATCCTCCTCTGGTATACATGGGTGTAACTCTACTGAAGTCGGTGGCGCTGAGCTAAGCTACGGATCTGGCCCACAGTGTAAAGTGCTTGTGTTTAATTTTTAATACGTTTTTTGGTCCCCTATGATCTGGGGATCTCCTGCAGTTTCATTGCCAGGACACACGCAGTCGCTAATTCTCAAACTGAACAGCTTTAAAAACCTTTCTCTTTCAACGCCTGCAGCCCACTTAGAAAGCTGACTGTCTGCCAAATCCATCTGGGGTTGGAGGCTGGCCAAACTTCATTTTAATGTCTCCTTTCTATTTTTTGCTTTGTTTATGGCTTGGCTGCAGTGGACACCTAGAAGGCTGCTAAAGGTTGTGTTGGGACTTTATATATAAAAACAATCTTCAGGTGATCGGCTGGCTGTAAAGCTTCATCAGGGCATAAGCTTGGCATGAAATGTCTCTGCTCAGGGAAGAATGATTTTATTTTACCACATTAAATGGTGGTGTGGCTTTTGTGTCTTCCAGTGTGTGTTAATATGGGAAAAAGTGCTCTGCCTCTTACTACTTGCATTGCTCAATATAATCAATATACTATAATATAATCATAGCAAGCGAGTTATACCTTGTGGGCCAGATCTCTTCTCGCATCTCCACTCCTGCCGCCCTTACTTGGTAGGGTAGCTTTGCACTGCTTCACTGATCAAAGCTTCCATAATGCCTACTTCACCACCCATCAGATGATCTCTCCAGTGGGGTAGGATCCTCAGGTGTTGTACCTGGTGCAAAGGGTGTGGCTGGGAAGAAGGGGCCCAATTCCCCACAGATGTCTGGGTGCATTAAAAGAATGGTGGTGGTTGGCATAAACTAAAGCACCCTTCAGGCTGGGGGACGGGTCTGGTAGGGAGTGGTCCCAGGATGTAAGTTTGTTCAATTTTAGCATAGGGTAGCTCACTACCCGGTTACTTTGCTGACATTAGTAGAGGGGCACCTGCCATTGGGGAGTGCGGCGCATACACCTTGTGCTGTCAATAAGATGCAGTGACGCTTGTCAGTGCACTACAGCATGTGCTCAAAGGTTAGAGGCCTGGATCGAGCCCTACAGAATTTTATCTACCTTAATGACAGAGGCTTCTGGGTGAATGGGAGATACCGAAGTCACTCTTCTGGTTCTTTAAAACACTGCAGTATGCACAGGGGATGAGGATGGCGGGCCCAGTCCTGCTCTCATGGAAGTCGGTGCAGGATAAGGCTCCTAGCTATTGCCTTTGCATTAGAGCCAAAGGATTTTTTTTTTTTTAAAGTGAGATTTTTATTATTTTAAGGTTATGTTGCTAGAGAGACCATGTAAAGTTTCATGCCATTCCACAGCATAAATTCAGTAAAATGAAAGTGACTCTTGCTGAGATGGTAGCAATACAAACAATTCCTTCACTAGGTCTTTGCCATTGGAAAGCAGTGTTAGAAGCCAATGATCTGGAACGGAGGCTTGATACCAGTTACACCAGAATAAATGTGGTGTAACCCCAGTGAAGTCCATGGAGTTGCATCCTTGTAAAACTGGCAGACGTGAGATGAGAATCGGGTCTCTTTTATACCAATGTTTGAGAATTCACACAATGATGGTTTCTCTGAGGCTGGGAAACTGCCCTGCCTACCCTTCAAACTGGGGATTGAACTTAAACAAGGGGCTCCTGAGAGACCCCCTCCAGCACATAACGCTCCCACTGAATTCAGTAAGGCAGCTGCCATTAACTTCAAGGAGCGCAGGATACAACCTCAAGTCCACACTCTGCATCTGCCCTAACCCCCCCACCAATGCAAAATTGTTCCCTGTAGCCTGTTCTTCCAAGTGGCAAAGAGCTAATTTAACACAGGTCCTGTGTCTCCCTCATACCAGTGAGCGTTGTGAATCCTTTCAGTGCTTTAATGTCTATTTCTTGCTTTAAACGCTTCTCCGGTTTCTTTAAAAAATAGTTTCCCTACTAGAATCCTAGAAATAAACCTGTCTGGAGTGTACATAATGGACTAGATTGTTTGGCTGGGCAGAGCTGAGTGATGCAGTAACTGCTGACTGCCTGTTGCTAGTGGCCTGAGTTAATAGGGGGATCTGTATACTTCTTATCTCATCTCCAAGTCTTACTTAAGCAAGAGTGCAAGCCTTGTCCTGGGTTTATGTGCCAGGAGGGTGTCCCAAAGCTGTGATACAGGCTGCAGGCTCAGCTAAAGAGAGTAGCTAGTTTGGAGAAGAAACAACTGGCTGTAAAATCAGCTGGACATGGGATTTTATCTGGTGGTAACTTTCTAACCATGCCAGGCATTTCTTCAACAGAGAGCTGTTTGTCCTCTTGAGTCTCCCCAGGGCAAACAGGAGGAGGAGCTGAGGTTCAGTCGGGTAGTCTGCTTATCTTGAGGCTGTCTTGACCTTGTACAAGCGTCTGTATTCTCCGAAGGGATGCTAGGGCCGTTTGCTCTGTGTGTGTCATCCTATTTCAGGGGTTGAGTGCATATGCCTTTCAGGGCCCATGTGGAAGGGTGTGAACTACAGGACAGATATTGTTAGCTCACTAGTGAAGCCTGGAGGAAGTTGCTACCTTTGATGGTTAGGGATGTGGTGCCCTACAAAAAGACTGGGTCAGAGATGACTGCGGGCAGGATTTACGCTCCGTTGGGGTAAAGAAGATGCCCACACTTGCTAGATCAATCCCTTTTAGGGTGACTAGACAGCAAATGTGAAAAATTGGGATGGTGGGGAGTAATAGGAGCCCATATTAAAAAACCAAAATAAACCCAACAACCCCCAAATATCAGGACTGTCCCTATAAAATTGGGACATCTGGTCACCCTAATCCCATTGTAGCTTCTTTATCCTACATGGAAGGTAAAACATTTTCTTCCCGCCATGTAGTGGCTGCAGATTGGCCCTACTGGACCCTTGGGATATTGTAGCTTTCTATGGCATCATCCACTTAGAGACCTGTGGGAATTTCTTTGCAGAAGACAATACTGATCCAGTCAGTATAACGTACTTAATTTCTCCTTATGCCTTGAACCCAACCTCTCCTCTCCCCTACACACATTATGGAACAACCAGTGGCATGGGCTGGGGGTAGGGTGGAAGCACTGGGACTCGACACAGTTTTGTCCTTGCCTTCTGCTGGTGTTTGAAGATCCGTGGGAAAACTCCACTCACCGTGTAGGTTTGTCAGGTTGTGCCCACGTGTTAGGGTTGTGTTTGTGGTTTTTTTGTAGCCCTCATTAGCGGAAGAGGCTGTCAGTCCTAGTGAGGTCATACAATTCCTTTCAACTCGATCTGGTATTGGGTGCATGTTAGAAGCTGCAACAAGCCAATACTTTCAAAGTCAGGTGCGTGAAGTTAGATACTTAAATTCACATTAACTTCTGCAGGTGCCTGAATGTGGGTTTAGGTGCCTAACTTCATGCACCTGAGTTTGGGTGAGTGGACTTCTTCAAGCCTTGATTCAAACCAACAAAACAAGATACTCCCCCCCCCCCCCCCCCCCCTTTTTTTTTTTTAAATTACTTTTTGGTTCTGTGACTTCATGTCTTGCTAAGTTCCTGCTTGCCATCTGCCTTGTATGCATTTGTCATATCATTATACTGGTTTTTTCAAAGACTAATTTAATTAGTTGTTCTTCTTTCAGTTGGTTTTAATCAAGCATTATGTGTTTGCTGGTAAATTATTTACAGCCATGTCTCCTGATGGAACACTTGGCCCCATAGAGAGCGCTTACAATGAACTAAATGGTAAATATTTTTTGTACATGGTTGTTTAAACTCAACAACTAATAAAACTGAGCTCCAGTCTGGGCTTGTGTAAATTCTGTGTTGCTTGCTTAACGTTAATGGAGGTGCGTCAATTTATACTAGCTGAGGTTACGGCCCAGAGGCTCCGATAATCTTTGGACCTGATTCTACTGTCATTCACACTAGTGTAAATCAGGAGTAACTACTCTGATGTCAGTGGAGTGATATGATCATAAAATTAGGGTAAGGGATCTTGGGGAAATCTGGCCCAAAAAGCCCGCTGTCTTCCAACTTGTGTAGCCACTTAGGGCCTGAGTCAGAGGTGCAGAGCACCCACAGATGTCATTGAAGTCAGTGGGCCAGATCCCTGGCTAGTGTAAATCGTCATAGCCTGTTAACTTCAGTGGAGGTAAGTCACTTACACCACCTGGGGATATAGCTCAGTGGTTTGAGCATTGGCCTTGCTAAACCCAGGGTTGTGAGTTCAATCCTTAAGGGGGCCATTTAGGGATCTGGCGCAAAAATCTGTCTGGGGATTGGTCCTGCTTTGAGCAGGGGGTTGGACTAGATGACCTCCTGAGATCCCTTCCAACCCTGATATTCTATGAATTGGGCCCTTACTGTGCAGGAGAGGTGGGAGGAAGAATCCTTGTCTATGCTAGATACGAGAGGCAGAGTTCAGATTTTCTTTTCATGTCTGACAGCAATTTCTTTGGATGGATCCTTAAAGTTTAGGACTAAAGGCCAATCTGTCCTTTTGGAGATATTTCTGAATCCAACCCTGGTGTAATGTAGTGTGGTTGGGAAGGGGCTCCATAAACAAACCATTGTCTGCTCAGTCATGTGGATTTACTAATGCAGAATAGGCAGAGACCAAAATTGGCCGTTCCTCTTTGCCAGCGGTACGAGGAGTCCTAGCATGTGCGGCTCAGTGTATCTGGCTCATAGCCTGGCAAGTGTCTTCGTTTATTTTGAACGATCTCTGGATAGCCCAGAACATAAGCAGCCCAACTGTACTAGCTTGAGCCTGTCGGAGCTTGGACACAAGCTCCAACTTCCAACGTGCAACTTCACTTTTTCTGCTCTAGTGATCCGAGAGCCTGATCCAAAGCCCAATTGAAGTGAAAGGAAAGACTCCCTTTGACTTCTGTGGCCTTTGGATCAGGTCCCAATCGAGTAGGTGCATACTAATAAATTCCAAACCCTATAATTATGCATAGGGGCATACAATGTATATTAACCATTTTCCCTCCCATTGAAGTGAAATTCTACTTTTGGGTTTCAGAGTAATAGCCGTGTTAGTCTGTATCTGCAAAAAGGAATAGGAGTACTTGTGGCACCCTAGAGACTAACACATTTATTGTAGCATAAGCTTTCGTGGGCTACAGCTCACTTCATCGGATGCATGTAGTGGAAAATACAGAAGGCACACACACACACACACAACAATGGGTGTTACCATACACATTATAAGGAGAGTGATCAGTTAAGGTGAGCTGTTGTCAGCAGGAGAGAAAAATAAGCGTTTGTAGTGGTAATGAAAATGGCCCATTTCCAGCACTTGACAAGGAGATATAAGGACCTGTAAAGGGGGGATAAGCATGGGGAAATAGTTTTACTTTGTGTAATGGCCCATCCACTCCCAGTCTTTATTCAGACCTAATTTAATGGTGTCCAATTTGGAAATTAATTCCAATTCAGCAGTCTCTCGTTCCATTGTAGCTAAAAATGATTTCATTTGCCAAGAAAACACAAGCTTCTAATATGGAAATTAGCCTTATATCCCTCAGGTGGGAAAAGAGAGTTCCTACCTTGTGGCTTTCATATAAAGGTGAATTTTGTTTTGTTAAGAGGCCTGATTCTGTGCAGCCAGGATGACTGGTTCAATTGACTGCAACGGATGTTTGGCTGTTCGCGTCACTTGAATGCAGCAGGAGTTTTTTGGGTGTGTGAAGGGTAGTGTCTTTGGGCTTTTTTTAAACCAGCATCCCACACCCAGCAACCTGCATCACAACCTTCGAAAGCGGCGAATCTCAGGACTCTGTAATGCATTTGTTTAGGCTCCAACAGATGCTTTCAGTGTTCTGCGGCTTTGATGTGTTTAGACCCGCCTGTTGCCAGGACAATCCATGTGTGTGTTGCAGTGAGTCGAAAACCAGAATGTTCATCTGCCCAATAGTAGCTTCCCAGCCTGAATGTTTTTCATTTTATTTATTGAAAGAAATTTTTACACTGAGTGACACATGCCTGCAAACCAACATCTGAGGGCATTGGACAGTCACACGCCTCATTTAGCCAATTCTTTCTGCATTCAAGATGTTTGTTTGTTTGTGGATTGTCTGTCTTTTTAAGTCATTGGCATGTAGCAGAATCTTCCTTTTTATTTCACAAAAGGTTTTTCTTAGTGCAGTTCAGACAGTTAGATTCCTGCCCCTGCCCTGGATGTTGTGTGAATCAACGTCCAGGTCTCAATGTGCTAGGCTCTGTACATACATTTAGTTAGACGGTAAGCTCTTTGGGGTAAGGACTCTTATTCTCCCCCCCTCACCCCATACATAAGCACCTAGCACAGTGGGGCCTTGTCTTCACTGAGGCCTCTAGATGTTACCACAGTAATAGTGTTAGTGACAATCCCTTGCCCTGAAGAATTTACAATCCAAATAGACAAGACAGAGGCGGTTATAATAGATAAGCAGAAGTTTGGGAAACTGAGTCAATATGTCTACACAGCACACTAAGCCCAGGATCTGACTCTGGTTTGAGCCCAAGCCCCACTTCCCTCCACACACACATCAGTCTGACTCGGGTTGGCAAGCACTCAGGATCCTGGTCCTAGAACCCTGCTGGGGGCATGTGTGTGGGCTGATCCCAAGTCTTGCTGTTACTTGGGTCCATTTTGCAGTGTAGACACAGCTCAAGCCAAGTCGGAAGGTCTGTGTAGCACAGTATGGACACATTACTACAACTGTGACATCTGGATCCAGTCGTTGTAAACTTGGGTTTACGACGCAGTGTGGATGTCCAAGCATAGGCTTGGGAACCCCAAGTCCACAAGCCCAGGTTTCAGAGACCAGGTTTACAATGCAGAGCGAGATCTCTGTGGGGAAGGCCTTGCCAGGGGCCTGCGGGTTTCAGACCTGCCACCTCAGGAGGGTGAGAAGCCCCGGTGGGCCAGCCTCTATTCCACCCTGGTCCCGAGGCCCGCCGGGGATGTCAGCTGGCGGCTCCTTCATGGGGCCGTGAGCACGGGCGTGTACTTGGCGCGGTTTACCCCTGTCCCTGACACCTGCCCCTTTTGCGGCGTGAGGGAGACCCTGGCGCACGTTTACCTAGAGTGCGCCAGGTTGCAGCCCCTATACCGGCTCCTCACGAATCTACTGTTACATTTTTGGCTGCACTTTTCTCCTCACCTCCTTCTTTACGCACTCCCTATCCGTGGCCCCACGAAGTCACGGGACCTCCTGGTCAACTTCCTCCTGGCCCTCGCTAAAATGGCCATCTATGCCACCAGGGAGAGGAGGTTGGCCAATGGAGACTCCTGTGACTATGGGGCCTGTTTCCGATCCTCTGTCCGGTCACGCATCCGGGCAGAGTTCCTCTGGGCAACGTCCACTGGCTCCCTTGACGCCTTTGAGGAGCAGTGGGCGCTGTCCGGAGTTCTCTGCTCGGTGTCCCCGTCAGGTTCCCTTCTTTTGACCCTTTGACCTCACTCCTGTTCCTGTTTTTCATTAGTTGTCCCCCAGAATCATTTGGGTTCCCGGTCCTGTGGGTCCTCCCCTTAGGCTGGGGGGGGATCCTTTAGCAGTGGGCGGGCTCTGCCCACCCACTTCCCGGAAACCCAATAGGTACAGGTTCCTAGGCAGCCCTCACACTCTGGCCACAACTGGGCAGCTCACCCAGAACTACTGGAAGTGAGGGGCTAGCAGAACTCTGACCCTCCCAGAGGCATGACCCCTGAGGATCCTGGATGGGGATGATGACCGCCCCCACCAGCTTGGCCTGACCATGCCATTGAAGCGAGAAGGAGGCACAATGGCAGGAAGTCATCTGAGCAACTGACTGTTGCTTCATCCCTGGTTTCTGACTCCGGCTGTGACCCCTGGCTTGGTTCCTGATTTTTAACTCTGACCACTAGGTCTGATCACCCCTGCTCCAACCACTAGGTCAGGTTGGCCACATCCCTGCCCTGATGCAGAGTCACACTGCAGTCACACTGGGAACTGAGCTCCATCTCTTGTCACCACCTTGTTAGCCACAAGGCCATATTTCCTCAACAACCCCCCCCCCCCCCCCCCCCCCCCCCCCCCCCCCCCCCCCCCCCCCCCCCCCCCCCC
>QXTE01000018.1:11011677-11134671 GCA_003942145.1 Platysternon megacephalum | reverse complement strand
CCCCCCCCCCCCCCCCCCAAACCCCTGCTCACAGTAAGGGGCCATATCTTGCAATCCTCACTCAGAGGCTCCAAGCTTGTTGACAATCAAACTAATGGGCGTTTGCCCAGTCTCCTAAGTGAGAGCAGGATCAGACCCAGATGCCAAAAACTTACGTTTGTGAGGTGCTGAGCCTCTGCCGAGAAGTTGCAGCTTCCTCTCTCTTCCATGGGAGTGTTCGGCACCTATCAGGATGCGGCTGGATGGGGAATTTTACCTGAAACAGGTGCAGCAGGAGGAAGCTCGGTGTTTGTCTTTGAATGCTGTTTCATCCTTCATAGCCTTTGCTTTCTGTCAGGAAAGCAGCCCTGCCAGTCGACCGGGTGTCACTCAGTAGCTGTCTTATCAGCGCTTGAACCTGCTGGTAACTCATAGTAGTTTGATCATTAATTCTACTTCCTGATAATACAATAGGGCTGTTTCACCACTCCGTTGCTCTGGGAAGCTATAGTCTAGAAAGTTGGGCTGCTAAGGTTTCCATTGAGGTCAACGGAGTTGCACCAACTTAGGGCCAAACCTGGGCCTCGTGTAAGTGTTCAGTTGTTTGTGTTGTCACATAGCTGGGTGAGGCTGAATGGGGAAGCGGGCTGGCAGTCTAGACACTGCAATGCTGAATGCACTAGCAGATGCGGAAGCGAGTAATCTATTGGCTGCTTGTGTTTGTCAGTAGGAGGCTATTGCTCAGTTACCAAAATGCAGCGTGGGGAGACAGGGAGATGGTGTGGCTGGTGAAAACTGAGAGGACAGCATGTCTTGGAATTCACCGCCACAGTGGGGATTAGCAGCAGATCTTATAATAGCACCTTGGACTCGCATAAGATCTCAGTGCTTTTTATAAATGCTAATTACATTAGCCTCCGCGCAGCAGTCCCTTGATGTGGTGAAGTCTCATTATTCCCATCTTCCAGCAGAAGCCCTGCAGTTAGGTGAGTTAACCAAGGTCACACAGGAAGTCGGTGGTAGAGGAATAAGACCCCACACAGGGGTGTTCTACCAGCATAAGTATTTGTTTAAATTTACGCTTTAGCTTTTGCTGGTATGTTTCCCATATGGACAAGCCCGTCATTCCTCAGCTGGTGTAAAGCAATGTCGTTCCAGGGGAGTTATGCCAGTTTACACCAGATGAGGTTGGGGGTGTGGGAGGGGAGGGGATTTGGTTTGCTCAGCCTAATCATCCAGGCCCCAAGATCCTTACAAATCAATATATGCAAATTGCTTGTAGTTACGGGCATCTTGGGAGGAGTGGATTGTGGGGGGGGGGGAGCTCTTTTGAAATCCGTCTTCTGGGGGGAGGGGGGGGGGTGTTTTAAATTCCCTGGGTGGTTTAACCTAGCGGTATAAGACAAGTTACATGTGTTCTAGTCTTTTAGGGCACAACCTTCCTTAATTCCCATGGGTGACTCTCCTCTAAGCCCACTATGCATAAACATGGAGGGTGACTTTTCTCACAGAAGTGCACAATTGAGTGATCTCCTAAAATGGGCAAATCCAAATGCCCCCAAGCAATAGCTTAAATATCTGACACTGAATGAGAATGCCACAGCCCTGGTTGATGCATCCTCTGACAGAGAATGCTGTTTGATACAAGCTGCTCTGCTAAAATAACGGGTCTGAACACCCACCCTCCCCCTGTGATTGCTGTATTTCAAGTAAGTGACTTGGTGCATTAACTAGGTAGAATGTGACTGCTATGAAGACAGACGGGTGGGTTTTCTTTTTCTGGTGCTGGACAAACTTGCAGGATGTGGAACTTTGAACTGTATTCATTTATTGCTGTTCCAGTTATATTACTGGAAAGTGACCTAAGTACTCTTGAAGATGGATTTGGCTTGCCTGCTTCCGTCACATTCCTTTTGCAGCGTAGGAATTACAGGAATGGCTCTGTAGATTGTTTTGTGGTGCCTTGCTTTAATAATGGATGGTTAGTGCTGAGGTGGAGGGCATGCAGCAGAGTTTATCTTGGATTGAATCCCAAAGTGGTTAGAATAGGGACTTTCCTTCAGCAGCCTGAAGTGTGAAGAAGCTCAATTGTAGGTTTTGTGAGGGTGGAAATAATTTTTTTTTGGTGATGTGCAGCGGAAGGTCACTTCTCTGACGTCAGGCCAATATTTTACTAAGAAATCACTTCCCCTAAAACCAAGTTAAAGGAATGTATCTAATGTTGGTTTACACCCTGTGCACTTGCTGTGTGAAACCTGAGTCAGAACTTGGTCTAGAGACTCTAGAAGTTGCACAATTAAATGTATATTAAAATTATTTATATTGCATCCAAAGTTATGTGCAACAAACAAATGCAAAACAACTCTTCCCCCTCCCCCCCCCCCCCCCCCCCCAAAAACCCCAACAACTTAGTGGACTATTATTAATAAAATCAATATTTGTCCTCTTAAGTACTGCATGTTTGATCTACAGATATTCTTCCTCTGCAGAATCTGATCTCTGATCTTGAAAAGTCTTTCTGTACTTAGATGTAGTACATCCCCTTTCACTAATAGCACTGCTTTTCACCCATTAATCTCGGTGCTTTTTATGCAGGCGGGTCAGTATTATTATTCCCATTTTATAGATGGGCGGGGTGGAGGGGCCTGGAGACACAGGGAGGGAAAGTGTCATGTCCAAAGTTTCACAGTGATGGAACTAGGAACAGAACCCCCATCTCCCCATCTCAAGGGCTTTGAGTTTCCCTTTCCGGTAGGGCACATCGGTGGCCAACTTCATCCTAGACTGGTGTAATGCCTTGATTACAGTGTAGTTGCATCAGAGATTAATTTCTTCCCTGACCTCCAAAAGCCTAATTGCCTTGGCTCTTGGCCTGCTCTATTACTTCCTTGTTTGTTCCTCTCTTTGTGTGTCTCTGCTTTTCTACTCTAGGCATTCAGCCCTGCTGCTGTAAGCTTGGGAGCTTTTGACTCTTCCTGGTTTTTCTTTTTAGAGGTCACCTGTTTAGGTGGCAAGAGATTCCTTACCTGATGCTGTCACCTGTGCTACTGGAATGCTTAAACATTGCAATTAATGATTTGAAAATGGCATTCACTATGCTACTGAATACATACACTTTTTTTAAAATTTAAAAACGTTGTGACAAACTTTTTTGACTGTCAAATTGTTTTCAATAGAGTCCCTTTAAAACTTGCTACAGAAAATACTTGACTGATATTCATGACTGATGAAATGTATCCTTCTGTTTTTTAAAAATCTAATAATTATGCATTTTATATTAACTGAGTCAGTGTACAGGATTTTTTTTAATCACTTGTGTTAGCAACAGACTGGAACATTTGCAAGCCCATATGTTCTATGTAAAATTGTCTCTTGGCATTTTCTTTTTTTCTATTATATTAGTGAACATTAGGCGAGAACTGGATGTTTAGGAGGTTGGCAGTTAGTTCCTTTCCTATCCTTCATCACAGGCTTGAGTCATTTAATGTCTGGAAGGTATATGATGAATTTGGAGATGCTCTGTAATAATAATAAATACCTAGTTCTTAAATCTACTGATGAAACAGTGCATTATATCCATTTTACAGAGGGGGAAACTGAGGCAGAGGGCGGTAAAGTGACTTGCCTAGGGTCACCCAGCAGGTCAGTGGCAGAGCTGGGAATAAAATCCAGGTCTCCTGAGTCCCATCCAGTGCTCTGTGCCCTAGGCCATACTGCTTCCCATGACTGTTTTCCTGGTTATTGCAGGTGTTTACTGTATGAAAGTTCTGGTGGTCCCTTCTGGCCTTGAACTCTATGAATATATTGGTTTTATAATAAGGGGCTATCTAGAAAAACAAGCATGGAAGGAAAGAATAGCTCAAGCTAAGCCACTTCTCAGCACCTGAGTGCTGCTAAGGGACAACGTGTTTTAGAATCCTTCTCTAAATACTTTGTTCCTACTGCAAAATAAACCGTTCTTTGGTTTAAGAAGGCTATCTGAGCACTGTGTGTCACTGCTCACGGATTCCCAAAGGGAAGAACTGCAGGTCCCATTGGGGGGAGCACAGTGGTTACTCAGGGTGCTGTAGCCCAGGGTCTGCTCTAAGAGGAAGAGAATCATGCGATTCCACCCCAGGAGGGCACAAGGCCTGACGCTTGAGGGTATCCACTCCGAGAGAAGACAGGGGACAGGTACAGCAGGCCCATTACTATGTCCGTGTGAGTGGCTCATGGCTGTTAAGTGACCTCTCAGGAAACTAGGCTGGCTTCAGTCTCAAGCCACCACTCTAGTTGGTACTATTTAACCACCTTGTTGGCAGCCTTAGAAAAGGTGCCAAGGATTAAGGGCTTGATCCCAAGCCTATTGAAGTCAATTGAAAGACTCCCAGGTCTATAAAACCATGACTGGTGTGGAGAAAGTAAATAAGGAAGTGTTCTTTACTCCTTCTCATAACACAAGAACTAGGGGCCACCAAATGAAATGACTAGGCAGAAGGTTTAAAATAAACAAAAGGAAGTATTTCTCCCCCCCCATCCCCCATACACACAACACAGTCAACATGTGGAATTCATTGTCAGAGGATGTTGTGAAGGCCAAGACTATAACAGGGTTCAAAAAAGAACTAGATAAGCTCATGGAGGATAGGTCCATCAATGGCTATTAGCCAGGATGGGCAGGGATGGTGTCCCTAGCCTCTGTTTGCCAGAAGCTGGGAATGGACAACCAGGGGATGGATCACTGGATGATTCCCTGTTCTGTTCATTCCCTCTGGAGCACCTGGCATTGACCACTGTTGGAAGACAGGATACTGGGCTAGATGGACCTTTGGTCTGACCCAGTATGGCCGCTCTTATGTTCGGAGCAGGCACTAGAAGTGCCATGGAGATGGATTCTCACCTTGTAGGTCATGGCTGGGCAGCGTACAGGCATGTTGCACTGCAGCTGACTATGCTCTACCAGTTCTGTGGCTAGATGTAGCACTTTGGTTTCCAGGGCTGTAGAAAGTTAGCTAGACTTTAATGGGGCGGGGGTGGGAGTGGGAGAACCTCCCAGAAGATGAATGCAAAACCTCAGAGAGGTCATTAAATCCCCATGAGAGATGGCTGCATTTATCATGCCCCTTCTGTAAAGGAAGGGGTTAACTTTTTTTTGTGTTATAACCTTACTGTGTGCCCTTGCTTGGCAGAGTCAGCATGTTTTGTGAGTGACCTAACGCTGAATAATCCAGGGTGAAGCATTGTATAGTCACACAGTTAGTTATTTCTCAGCTGCAGGTGGTGGTGGTGGTGGTGGGGGATGGAGAGCCACCTTCATTGGTCCAATGTCCCCTCCACCGAGTGCCACCCCAGGAAGGGCTGTGGTAGGCCAGGGGGAGTGATCTCAGTAAGTGTGCTGCAGGTTAAGGCAGTTAATGGATTAACTGCAGCCTTTCCTCTGCTTAGAAGGCACGGTGAGTAGAGAGCTGAGGGTTCCGAATTCTAGGTTAATAGCAGGGACTGGTTTGTTACCGTTCCCTTTAGAGGAGAGGGTTCCTACCACCAGCCAGGTGGATGTCTGTCTGATGTGTGTCTAACGGAGACTTAAGGTGCTTCTGGGGCAGATTAGAATTGAAACAGATTTTAGGGCAATTGTTACATGGCTTGATATGACCCTTTTTTGGAGGCAAGGGACAGAAGGTGGAAGTTGGGATGCAGTATGGTGGCGTAGGGCCAAGTCATATGAAGGATTTCCTTTGTGGCATGTACATATACTCTCCTCACCACTTGTGGTGGCTGTTCTGGCAGATATTGGGGGGGGGAGGGGGCGGGAATGGGGACGACGGGACGGACACCTATGCCAGTAAAAAGACAGTCCCCAACGCAATGAAATGACAGCAGTATGTAACGGGAAAAAGCTACTGGGTTTTGATCAGTCAGATGTCTGGCTTGCAGAGCAAATGCTTGGTGATTAAGTAACCACCAATAGTTTCCAATTTGCAGAAAGAATGGTCATAGATCTTAAGGTCAGAAGGGACCATCACGATTATCTAGTCTGACCTCCTGCTCCTTGGAGACCACAGAACCTCACCCACCCACTCCTGTAAAAGACCCCTAACCTCTGGCTGAGTTACTGAAGTCCTCAAATCCTGATTTAAGGACTTCAAGTTACCCTACATTCAATGCACTAGCTCAATTCCATACAGCAGATTGCCACTTATAGCCTGCTCTTGGAGATGCTGCTCCTCTTGCTGTGTGTGTGGCTTTGTGACTTACCAATTCTCACCCCAGACCTGAAGGGAAGGCTGAGGCCCCTCTTGTGTAATCTTCCCCAGGGAAGGCCCTTCCCCTGAAGGTGTTAATGTCCTTCTCTCCCCCTCTACTTACAAGCTTGCTGCTGTCACTGCCTCTGAACTTGTTTTTGCTCCAGCTGGAAGCATCTTAACTGGAAGGGCAGGTGAGCAGAGTCCAATATTGTTCCATGGGTCACTCACCGGGGAGTGCTGGCTGCAATGTGATTCATTCACCTCTTCCCTGCCCAGAGACTTGGCTGCATCCTTTATGCAGCACACTGTAACCCACAGTGGCTTGGAGCCGATGGCCCAGAGTTCATTTCCAGATGTGATTGCAGGGCAGTGTCAGGGAGGTTAAGCTACCCATTTCCAGCATAGAGCTCACTGCATTTGAAGGCATAATTAAAATGGATTCTAAGTTTTTTTTTGTTTACATGAGAGTGGGAAAGTAATCTAAATTTGATCCACTGCATGGGCCTGAATCAATGCTCACCTTTTTCCGTTGACTTATATAGGAATGACTCTGTTTACTGCTGCAAGTGAGATCTCTCTCAAAGTCTGTATTCTTTTTATGGGTGTGCAGAATCTAGCTTTTTTTCTTCTTCTTTCTATTCTTCAAACACCCAGCAAGTGGCAATGAGGTAGCTGCTCAGCACGGTGCATAAATTACCTCCTCTGGCTGAAGTTTCTCACCCTGATTTCAGCAAGGTACTTGTGCTTAGAGTTAGGCATTATGCCCATGATTCAATGAGACTACTCGCCTGCTCCGAGTTAGGCATGTTCTTAAGTATCTTGCTGAATTGGGGTCACAGATGCCAGCATCTTAGTGTAGGTCTGGCTATTCTCCGTTATTTTTTAATAGCCCTGAGCACCTCACGTCTGCTGCTGTGCACAAGTCAGCTATTTTTCTGATTGGGGTACATAATATGCGAAGGAATGCTATAAAGATAAGTCAGATTCTGCTGGCATAAATGAGTATAACTCAGTTGAGGTCAGTGTAACCAGCTGGTATAAACCAGAATAAAGATCTGGATGCAGGTGTTTGTTGTTATTATTAGTTTGATCGCGGTACAAGAGGGAAAAAATCTTTTTAATAGCAAAGATCAAGTCAAGATCTAGAATTTTTAAGAAAGTCAAGTGATGGGTCCCTAGAAGAACTGTTGGATATTGGAATTTTCAAAAGGAGGCTGGATGGTTTAGAGACAACAAATCCTGCATTTTGGCAGGGGGGTAGACCTAGATGACCCCGGTGGTCCCTTCTAACCCTATGGCTCTATGATTCTAAGAGGCCTGGCTAGGTAACTTGTTCCCCTCATAATTTGGATTGTAAGTTCATTGGAGCAGGGCTGATCTTGTTCTGTTTGTTTGTCCTGTGCCCAGCACAGTGGGGTTCGAGTTAATGACTGGAGCTCCTAGGTGCTACCACAATACAAATACATAATAGGGCAACGGTTCTCAAACATTAGCAACCTGAGGACCTCCAATTTGATTGATTTTAAATTTTTTTTTTTCATAGACCCCCAAGCCGGCTGATTTTCCGTGGGGGTGGGGGGATGGTGTGCTCCACCCCTGCCCCTCCTCTTCCCTGCCTCTTTCTGCCCCCCCCCCCCAACATGCCCCGTCCCCACTCCTCCCCCTCCCTCCTGCATGCTGCTGAACAGCTGTTCCGCAGCGTGCAGGAGGCACTGGGAGGGAGGGGGAAGGAGTTGATCAGTGGGGCTGGCAGCCCTGGAGTACCCTCGCAGACCCCCTGGAGTACCCTCGCAGACCCCCAGGGGTCCGCAGACCCCAGTTTGAGAACCGCTGTAATTGGGGTTTCCAGATGCCACGGTGAGGAGCACCTTGTGATTCAATACTGATTGTAATAGCATCCCCCGTGTTTGAATCCGTGGCCATGTTTCTGGTTGTGCGTGGGTGTGTGCTGCTGCCGCAGTTTCTCTAGTGGGTTTTGAGGTGCCGCGCGCACATTGTGCACCGTTCTGATTGTGCCATTCAGTGCTGCCTGGAGATGCCCTGGCAACTGCCCTGACCTTTTTCCATTGCCTCATTCAGGATGGTACCTGCCCGTGGCTCTGGAAAATAAAGGCTCAGGAGCCGTGTGGAAATCGGTGTCATACGAGGCTGTTGAATGCAAAGGTAAAGTTCATTGAGGCAACATGGCACATGATCAAAGAGTATAATGAGGAAGGGCTGCCTTGCAGCTGGACAAAGAGGTCACTGGAGTTTCCAAGCTCATCATCCAATGCAAACAGAGGCTATTAATGACCTGGTTAGGGTTGGGTCTTGCAAGGGATAAGTGCTTCCTGTATGTGATGAGCAACAACTCTGACCCCAACGTAGAAGTCAGTGGGAGTTGCAGGGTTTGGGCCCTTTTGTTAAGGGGAGATGACTGGAAAGAGGATATTCCTTTTAAATCAGCGAGGCCACTTGTGTGGTAGGGCAGTACTCACTAGTCTGAGACAAAAGGGTGTTGGAATCGGGCCGTTGTGGAACAGTGAAGAAGTGCCATGTTGAGCGACAGCCCACAGATGTAAGTGTTACTTGGGCTCTAGTCCTGCACCAGGAGGGCAGAGCTGTGCACCCGTGCAGAGCCCCGCTGACTTCACTTGGCCCATATGGTTCCCCATGCGGGATTAGGGGTCTTAGATTGCAAACTCTGTGTGGCAGGGGCCTGTCACAAAGGCGCTCCATGAGCAGAAATACTGTCTTATTATTTCTTGTGACTTCTGCACTAAGAAAGTGGGGAGCAGAATCCCTATGTCCTACCCCTCCTGCTCCATAGCACGGGGGAGTGGGAGGAGCCATCCAGAGCGCTTGGCACTCCGGATGCAAATTTCAAAACAAAAAATGTAATCCAGCTTCAACCCCATCCGCTGACAGGCAGTGGAACGTGCAGCTTCTCCCTCATGCAGCTGTAACCCACTCTCTGCAGCAGCCCGCACAAACAGGTCGGGGTTACTTTGGAGTTACAGGAGGGGAGCTGTTCCTGAGCTGAGGACCCTTTCTGGAGCATAGTCTATTGCAGGGGTCCCCAACGCGGTGCCCGTGGGTGCCATTGCGCCCGCCGGGGGGGTCTAAGTGCGCCCGCGTAGCCCTCGGGGGGGGGTGTGGTTTTTTTGCTCCGCCGGCAGCGCTCGGGGTGGTTTTTTGGCGCCCGCCAGACGAAAAAGGTTGGGGACCACTGGTCTATTGCACCCCCTTGTCTGTCAAATCCAGGGGGATCCAACCTGAGCACCTCTGCTGAACGCAGCACGGCATAAAGCAGATGAGCTGTGACACTCTGCTTGCCAAAATACACCCCCCCACACACACACATCTCTTCACTAACACATGTGGAGTTTGTGATCCAGAGTTTTGGTCGAAGGCCCGTTTCTAGGCATGGTGGTCTTGATGCCTGTCTCCGCCTTGGGCTGTGTTTGTAGGTCTACTATGCTTCCCAGCAGCTTGGCTGCTGCTGGATGGTTGATGGTAGTTTTTGAAGTACGGTAGGAAAAATGAACTTGAGTGGGGCACAGAGGCTGGAGGGGAAAGGCCAATGGGTGTCCAATCTGGGTTTGGTTTTCCTGGGAAGGAAGGCAGCTGGGATGAGAAGGAAGCATAATATTGTTCCAATTTGTAAACCAATTTATTAATCCCTTCCCAGGATCCTATTGGAAGGTGAGAATAAGATTTAATGATCCCTGGAGTTCATCTTACTGTACATGCTGCTAATTATTTTGGAAGTGTCCTCTGCAAAAGCGCCGCTGGCCACCACCTCTTTAAGTAGCAGTCACATCTCTCCTGTTTTGCTTTGGCTTCACTTCAGTACATTGTACAGAGAAGGAGCTCAGTAAACTTACTCTAAAGCCAACTAGCTGGCTCCAAATCGCCTATCCTTGCAGCCTGGTATGACACTTAATGTGTTTTGGGGTTTTGTTGTTGTTTTTTATATAATCAAAATGAAGCGATTGCAATGTAGCTCGAAAGCATTTTGTAGAGGGTTTTTTTTTTAATTCCCCCTCCCCCCCCAACAGAATCCCAAACTGCAGTTACAAACTAACTTTTTATAAAACAAGGCTGTTCTGCTCTCTGAGGAGATGCTTGTGAAAATGTGGCAGGTTGCCACATTTTGGTTGAGCAATTTCCTATGGTGGACAGTATTTTTAAAAACATGCTTCCCTCAGCCATCTCCCTCCCCCTTCACCATTACAGTAACCCTCACCAGCCCCCCCCCCCAGCTCTTAGCCCAGAATATTTCTTCTTTTAGGATGACTGTTTGATTTTTTTTTTTAAATTTTTTTTTTAAACACTGAAGGCCAGATCCTTCAGCGGGTGTCAATCTGCACTGCTCCATTGAAGTTTTAACCTTTCTTGAGGGGAGTGGAGGAAGGTGCAGATTTCAGTCATGAACACGATTGAAAAGCCCTCTGAACGCTCATTTAGGTCTGGAGTAAAATTGTCAGAAATATCTAAGGTCTGCTGTCGTGAGAACCAGCCCAGAACACTGTTTCCTAGCCCACAGCAGAGGGTGTCCTACAGACCACTCGGCGGCCTTTCTGCACCAGTGTCTCTCCCTGTGCAGTCTCTCCACGCCGATTCAGTTGCTTTTGAGCCTTCTATGCCTGTGCGAAGGGGATAGGGGGGAGAGAGAGACTGGGGCAAAGGATTTGCCCCAGTTATCGTGTGACGGCTGCCTTCCTGGCCAGTGCGTTGGGTCCACTTGAGTTGAAGGCTGAGCTGTTACAGCTAGAGCTCTGTAGCTGGTCATTGTAACCATTTCTATCCTCAGTGGATTGGCACCGAGAGGGACTTGCAACATGCTCACCAGTGGGTTATATGAGCAACATGGGTCTAAGTGATCCATAAAACGTTCTTGGCAAAAACCCAATGACCTCTTTCTGCCCCAAATGGCATAGCTCCTCTTTATGTCTTTTAGAGATCAAAAAGACTGAAGTTGGACTTTTCCAATGAACCTAGGGGAGTTAGACACGCATGGTGACTTTCAATAGGATGTTGGTGCCTACCTGCCTCGGGCTCATTTTGAAAAATCAAGCCTAAATATTTTAAACAGATGAATCTCCAATAGAAGTAACTGCCCAGTAAATGTGGAATGGTGGTTGGCTAGGGATACAATCTGAAAGCTTAGGAAACGAATTTATTCCAGACATTCAGAACCATCCGCACACAGGCAGAGAAACACAAGATAGAAGCTCTTTGTCTTTTTTTGTTTCTTTGTCTGTACTGCCATATCCATTACAAAATGACACGCACAGTGGTTACAATGGCCCTTTTTATTCCCCCCTCCCCCCCCCCTCCCCCCCCCCAAGTTTTTTGTTTTGTTTGTTTTTTTGTTTTGGTAGCTGTGGCTCAGCAGCACACTAGTTCTGAGGAAGTCATCTGAGAAAGAGCTGCTGCAGAAATCCTGAACCCTGGGGACTGCTGAATTGATTCTCCCGTTGATAATCATAGGGGTTATTTTTAGCGGAAAGTGATAATTAGCCGTATGTGTTGCAGAAGAGGGGACAAAGGAGATGAGATGGATGCTGGGAAGGATGTTTCCAAAGGAGAGCGTGGGGTGTCTGGAGTGAAAGACACAAGATCTTTTTTGAAAGCTTTTAACAGAAAACACTGAGGGCGTGATTCTCATTAACACGAAGGCGCCTTTGCACCCACTTTAAGGCCTTTTAAACAATGCTCTGACAGCATAAAGGGGCCATAAAGACTGGCTTTCTCAGTCTAACTACTGGTGTAAACTAGAAGGCTTTATACCAGTATCATTATGTTGGTTAGGGGTGTGATGGTTGTATTTTTTTTTTTTATTTTTTTTACTGCTATAGCTTATTTTTGCTTCCTGAACTGGAATAAGCATATCTGGATTAGCGCTTTTGTACCACTATAAATGATCTAGCACCAGGGCTGGCCAGAAATCAAGAATTGCATTTTCCACATGGGAATGAAAAATGGACCTTTTGGGGGGGGACGACATTTTTTGTCTTGACCATCTCACCCTAGAATAGCCAGTCCCCCAGTGGTAAGGGGACTCGGATGGGAGACCTGAGTTTGAGTTCCTGTCAGGAGCAGCAGAAGTGCCCTGAAAGTGGTGGGGTGTGTGGTGTGTGTGGTGGTGGTGGTGGGGGGGGGGCTATAGGCGCCTGAACCATGGCCCCGCCCTTGCACCGCCTCTTTCCCTCAAGACCCCCACCCCCATTCACTCCTCTCCGCCCCTCCCCCTGTCGTTCACCCTTATGGCCGGTAAAAAGTGGGAGGGCCATGGCCCTGTTCTGGCGCCCCGGTCCCTGTGCTCCCTGATTTGAAGCAGGGACTCCAACCTGCATCTTGCATATTCTAGCCAAGTTTCCTACCCACCAGGCTACTGGCCAATGCAGAATTGTTTTCTCTGGTTTGGATGAAAATTCCATCTTGGACTTGAAGCCTTTTCAACCAATAGTCTAGTTGCTGCTGTAGCTAAAGCAGCAAATGTTTCTTATGTAGCCAGGGCCTAACTCTGCTCTCACTTACACCAGGAAAAAACCATGAACAACTCCACTGAATTCAGGGTTGTGTGAGGGCTGGTCTTCACGCAGCTTTGGTAACAATTGAACTCAATTTGTGGAAATACGTTACACCACTATACGCACCTTTATACTGGTATAACTGCATCCACGCTGGGAGGGGGCAGGTTGAGAGAGGGGGTGTTGAACTGATTTAACTGTATAGTTCAAGTGATACAAACAATTGTGTAGACAAGCCCTGAGTGAGAGCAGAATGGGCTCCCTAACGAACCAGTATTTCCCGGCTGAGCGTTGGTGTGCAGAAATGAAGCTGCTTAGAATGGTCCCTGAAAGCAAGAGGCAGAAGCAGGCCGCGTGACAGCGCATCTATCATCCCGTGCTTTCCCCAGCCCTAAACTTGGATGCAAAGTGACTAGGAATGTGCTTGGTGGAGTGTAACTCCCAAGATGCCTCGCTGAGCCGTGCTGATTACTGGGGCAAGATGACTGCAGGCAGTGTTCAAGGCACACGCTGCAGAAGAATAAGTAGAGTTGGAGAAATATTACAACCGGCTAACTGGAGTGGGCAGGATTTGTCAAAGCCTCTTGGGGCACAAAGACAGCCCAATTCAGAGGGCCAGACTCAGATTTTGATTACGCTGGGTTTATACCACTGTAATCTCACTGGTTGCCGCGGAGTTGCTGTGGAATTTCGCTGGGCTAACTGATATCTGGCCTGGTAAGTCTAAAACTTTTGAAATCTCAGAGCTTGTGTTTTTTTATGTGATGCATACAGACACATTGCATGTTGCTCAAACCCTCGCGGAGTCGAAGAGCTCAGGGCTCCAGCCCGATCCTGGATATCTGCAGTGATTTTTATAGCCCTGCGAGCTCGAGTCAGCTGACACAGGCCAGCTGCGTGTGTTTTATTGCAGTATAAATATACCCTATATTACAACAGGTGGACAAAACACACAGCGGGGGGGGCGGAAGAGGCGTGCTAGGTGGTTTAGACACATTTGGCCATGAACCTACCTGCTTATGAGCTCTAGGTGAAAATGTTGCCTGTATTGCTAAATGATCTCTTGGGCGGTGGGAGGGAACAGGCAGTGACAGCAGCTTTTTCATGTAGTGTCTGTTGGTGGAGAAATGTGACCCTACTGGCTTGCCAAAACTGCTCCATTCTTTGTAGAGAGCAGAGTAATTTGGAGAGTATTTTATGGACTGAGGTTTCGCCGCAAAGATTTCCCATAACAAGAGGGGGTGCATGTCTGGATGTTTCTTTGGAGTGTGGGATCTGGAATCAGCCTGTGTGTGGAGGAAATAGGGTGACCAGACAGTCAGTGTGAAAAATCGGGACGGGGTGGGGGGGTAATAGGAGCCTATATAAGAAAAAGACCCAAAAATCGGGACTGTCCCTATAGGATCGGGACATCTGGTCACCCTAGGAGGAAACCTTAGGTTTACATGGAAAAAATGTCTTCTCTTGAAGCCTGCTTCAGTAGTAGCTGGGGGGCGGAGACATTCTTCAGATGCCCCAGGCATTGAGTCAACTGAGCACAGAATTTTTTTTTTATTTTTTTTTTCCCCCTCCTTCTGTTTGAAACTCTGGCAGTAAGGCCCAGTGCTTTGGAGAACTGGCTGCTAATCAGCCTCATTCCACAGCCAGGGCCTGGGGGAAGGCAAGGGACAGAAGTTGAAGGCCACAGGGATGCAGGATAGAAGAGAGCAAAGGGGAAAAAAATCCAGAATAAAAAAATTGGTGGGACTAGGGGCACCTTAAAGGTGCTTAGTACCCTCAAATCCAACTAAAGACTGGGGCCCAGATCCTCCAAGGTATTTAAGCACCTAACTCCCATGGGGGTGAGGTGCTTAGATAAATACCTTGGCGTATCTGGGCCAGGGTGCTCAGCACCTTTCAGGATCAGTCCCATAGGGCCTGCATTTTCACAGGTGCTGAATCCCTGCAGCTTCCATGTACTTTGATTAGAGCTGTGGGTGCTCAGTACCTGGCAGGATGAGGTTTGAACTAGGGAGGAGCAAGAAGGTGGCGAGAGCCTAGAATTATTCATTCCCTTCCTGACCTTGCTGGAGGAAATGTCAAGCTTTATATTAGCCGTAAATTCCGGTCCTTTATTTGCACTGGAAGTTGAAGCTTGCATAGAATTTTTTCTTCTTCTTTGCACAGTGGGGGAGATTAATCAAATCCACCTGAGTTATTTAATGTGTGTGAGCCATCATAGACATGATAAAGTGTCTTTGAAGATAACCCTCCCAAGGTCTGGAATTTAAAAAGGGAGGCTGGGAGAGAGATTGCTGCTCACTAGATTGATTTTTTTTTTTTTCTCGGGCGTTTCTTCTCCAAGTTATGAACTGTTTATGATCCTTGTCCCCATCGCTCCACTGCTTTCTGGCTGCGGTGATTGTAATGCTGGGTTTTTTTTGTTTTCTTTCTGGGAGGAGAGAGGCAATTGAATAGCAAAGGGAATGAAAATTACAGTCCTACAGAGGCGTGTGATTAGCATGTTCTCCGGGCCACATTCACCCCCTGGTGTGACTCCATGGGCTTGTGCCAACGAGTTACTCTGATGATTATCTATTTTAAATTGCTCTAGCATCTGAGTACCTCAGTCTTAGGGCTTGTCTGCACAAACAGTTCACGGTAAGCTGGGGTATAAATCTGTCCCACGCTAACATGCTGCACACTAATGGCCTGCGCGGCAGCAGGGTCTGCACGCTGAAAGCTCCCTAGCGCACATTGACCGACTCCCATTTCAAAGCGGGGTAGATCAGAGCGCACGGCGGCGCTTACAGTGCGCAGCGGCAGGGTCCACACGGACAGTTAGAGCGTGGTGGGCTGAGGCAAGGTAGACTTACACCCCAGCTTACCCAGTGTTTGGCTAGACAAGCCCATTTAACAGATGGGGAACTAAGGCACAGAGGGGATCTCTACACTCAAGTTCCCTCTAAGCTGCATGGTGGGGAGAGGCAACTCTCTTCCCCCAGAGTGCAGAGGGCTAGGGGGAGTCTTGTTTCTTTTCCTCCTTCCCCCTCTCCCTCTGCACCCCTCACCCCCCATGCACTTGGTGCTCAGCTGCTGGTTGGTGGCATCCGGCAGGATGGGGACCTACGTGTAATAAATCCTGAAATGGAGATGTGGCATGTGCATTGTTTGCAGGGTGGATAAGAGAGATGAATAGGTCATAATTGCAGGCTTCCCCGTAATCCAGGCAGCAAGGGACATATTCTCCACTGTTCCATATGGGAAACACTCCTGAGGTGAGCTAGAGAAGGGAGATGGGACACCTGAAGGAAAGGCTGAGTATAGCTGAGGGTGAGCTGAAGATCAGATGCAGCAGTGGCAAAAATGTGCCTGAGCAACGTGAAGTGCTGCAAGTGCAGTCTGTACCCTCGCAGGGCTCTCCGAGCAGTTCTCCTGTGGCTGCATGTCCTCGGGCAGTAAGGGAAGAGAGAGAGTGTTTCATTTTTGGTGTGCGCGCAGGGAGAAGCCTTTGATATTTAAGGCGAGGACACCGCCTGCTGCTGGGAACATAGACGCCAGTGTTTCCATATGTTGAGAGACGGGTGAAGAGCAAAGTGTTCTCCATTCGAGAAAGCTGCTTGATTGCCCCCTTCCCCCTCGCCGAGCTGGGCAGAGATCTGTGTAGCAATTGCAGTTCTCAGAGTCTCAGACGCTGCGAGCTTGAAAGGGGTAGGGAGGAACAGCGCATGGCCTCCAAGTGACCCAGAAATGATGCTCTATGAATCATGTGACAGGGCAGAAATAACCAGCCACAGCAAGGCTTGGGTGACGGTTATTGTTCGGGTGTCAGCTAGCAGCACGACTGAAGTTTCAAAGGAAAACCCAGCTGTCTGCCCCTCTTCTTGTAACTAGCTGCAGTGTATTACCTAAAGCGGCTCTGTGTGAAATTTTTTGTTTTCCAGAGCCCCCAGCGCGTCCCTCTGCCCCCCACTCCCATGTGCATGCACTACTGGGCACTCGCACTAGTGTGTTCTCACAATTCTCTTAGCAACGCATTGAGAAACTGTTTCCTCTTTCATGAGCAAAACTGAAAGTCCCTCAGGAGCCTGTTGGATTTCTTTGTGCTGCTGCGTATAAAGTTGGGATTAAAAGACCCCCCCGGGCCAGATTCTCAGGTGGTGTAAATTGATTTAGTTCTGTGGAGCTAAAGCCAGCTCATACCAGCTGAGAATCCAGCCTGGCCTCTGGGTCCACAGAGTTCATATCGGTGCAGATGGGCCCCATGAAAGAAACATAAGTAATTTGGAGGAGCTGGACTTCTGAGCACCAACATGAAGTCCTGGCCCTACTGATATTAACGGGAGCTTTTTCCATTGACTTCAGTGGAGCCAGGATTTCATACCACCAGCAGCGACAAGACCTATCACCAAACATGACATGCCTACTGTTAGCAACTGGCTTTAGAGCCGCAGACCCAAAATGCTGCTTTCAGTTCAGCTTTTCAGTCAGGTCTTTCATTCCCAGGTCAGTGATGCAGTAGAGGCCCGAGTTCCTTGGCTTTTTCGGGTTTGTCTACACTGCTGTCCCAGGGTGCGATTGCAGCTTGTGTAGACGTACCCAAGCTAGTTTGTGTACCAGAGCAGTGAAGCCAGGTAATGTATGCTTCCGTGTGTGTTGTACATGCCCACCTGGAACCTTGGGTAATTACTCATGTTGCTAGCCCGTACTGCTGTGGCATCACTGCGTTGGTACTCAAACTAGCTAGGGTATGTCTACACAGCCTTCAGTCATGCCCCATGATTGCAGTGTAGACGTACCCTTAGAAGCGTTGTAGCGTAGTTGTTGATAGCAGTGACTTCTACCTAGTGATTAGAGTCGGGGACTGGAAGTCAAGACTCACCTGTCCTGTTTCTAGTATTACTACTGGACTATGCAATCTTTGGCAAGTCACGTCACCTCTCTTCATCCCAGTATCCTCCTCTGTAGAACAAGTGCAATAATCCCTGCCCCACAGGGATCTTATGGGGTTTATTACTTAATGTTTTTAAGATGCTTTGCAGTCTCCGATGCAAGATCCAGGTTATAGTGGCAGGATTCTCCAGGCCAAGCACTTTCCAGGGGTTTATGGCTGGGGTCTTGCATAGTTTGAAATAACTTGGTCTTCATCCTGGTGCCCTTGACAGCACTTGAGAAAAGCACAGAAATGTGTTTTTTTTTTTCCTATTGCTTACACAGCATATACGGCACGGGCCTGATTCTGAGATGCACTNAAGGGGTGGGGGTACACACACACACACACACACACACACACACACACACACACACACACACACACACNATTGGACCCCAAGCTGTCCCTCATAAGGGGGTGGGTGTGTGCGCACACACACACACGCGCACACACCAGTTTCTCAGCCCTTGATAAACCAATCAATCCACTGCCAGCCAAGTTTTATAATTCATCTTCTGACTTTATCCCTGCTCCTGTGTCTCTGAGGAAGGCAGAAGCTGAAATACCATCATATAGTGGATTTAGTTCTGAAGGCAAAAGAAAACCATATGTGTTAGAGAGTCCAAAACCAACCACATCATGTGAGATTCAGATCATTTCTTGAAACATGCCTGCCTGTTTTACATCTCCTTCTTTTTCCCTTTACATTTGGTAAGTCTCTCTGCCAACCAACGTGCAGCTGCTGCACTAGAGTCCTGCGGTACCTTTTGAACTTCAGGCTAGTTTTGTTGTTCCTTAAATGTTAAAATAATCAAGTAGAAAGAGCTCCTCTGGGTGTAGTATTTACTGAGACAGCTGAAAGCTTTTAGTACAGGTGTCAACGGGAGCTGGGGTGGGTAACGAGGAGCTCTGTGCCATGGGAGAATGTCAGCCTGTGAATGAGTTTTGAACAATTCTCACAGGGAAATGAGCATATACCTAACCCTAAAATGGTACAATTCCTCCTCTTCTCCCCCGCCCCCCGGTGTGGACTCCATTATACCAATATGAAGGTGCTTATACTGGTTTAGCTAGTTCTGTAATAGGAAATAAGCAATTTTTCCTGTAGGGAAGGGGAATAACCTACACTGGTAGGGGTTGTACCAGTATCACTGGATCAGTACTACCCAAGAGAGTTCTCTGTGCAAAGCCTGTGTTGACCCCGCCTTGGAGTAACTGAGACTTCAGGCCTCAGTAACACTCAGACAAGTGACTTCAGGTTCCTTAGGTTTGCGATTGCTGCATACGTGTTCCGGGTTCCAGGGCCGGGTTCTGCCCTGAGTCACACCTGAGCAGCCTGCCTGGCTTTGCTGAGTGTCCTCTGGGGCAGCCCATCCTTGGTCCCTAGTAACTTGTGTTCTGAATACAGGGGGAAATTGTAAAGGCAACTGGAATCTTGAAAAAGTAAATGGTGGCTCTTCTCCCTCTTCCCTGCCCTTGTGGTGATTTGACTCTAAAGATGCAGACGGAGATTAGCAGCAGCTATGCAAAGGAGTCCGCCTGAATGAGTCAGTCCAGGGGTTCTCAAACTTCATTGCACCACGACCCCCTTCTGACAACAAAAGTTACTACCCGACCCCAGGAGGGGGGGGACCAAAGCCCGAGCCCTCTGTGTGTGGGGCAAAGCCCAAGCCCCACTGCCCCAGGTCCAAAGCCGAAGTCCAAGGGCTTCAGCCCCAGCAGGGGGCCTGTAACCTGAGCCCTGAAGCCCTCTGGCTTTGGCCCCAGGTAGTGGGGCTCGGGCTTCGGCACTGGCCCTGGGCCCCAGCAAGTGTAAGCCAGCCCTGGTGACCTCATTAAAATGGGGTTGTGACTCATTTTGGGTTCCCAACCCACAGTCTGAGAACTGCTGAGTCAGTCACTTCGAGTAAACAGCACTGGAGGAGCTGCTGAAAGCTGGGGAGAACACAGTTCAAAAGTTGCAAGAGCTGCTGATCTGTGGGTGAGGGTGTGGAAGGTGCTACAAAGCTGAGACACACATTTAGCTACCCTGACAAACAAGGGGAGGGTTCAGGATTATTCATGGGCTGTTGGTTTTGATAAGATAAATCGACTCGCCCAGTGTCTCACAGCGGGTCGTTGACGTGGGTTTGATTCTCAGCTCTGCCTTTTGACTTCCGGCCCCTTGGCTCCAACCTCTAGACACACAATCTCCAGGATAGGCTAGATGGACCATTGACCTCATCACAAGGGATTCAGATAGTTCCTAGAAACAGGCTTGCCTATTGGACGTCTTGACAGTGCTCCTCCATTCTGAACGCCACCTCCATCCAGGCCTTTTGCAGGCTGCTTCTTTACACTTTTTTTTTTTTTTTTTGGCATTAATGGTATTGAAACCCAACAACACACTGACTGTAAAGGGATCCTGGCCTTCCTTAATTGTGGCATTGGCTGGAAGACTTTGAGGAACACCTGAAGTGTGTACAGGTCTGTCTCATCTTACGCTGGGGTTACGTTCCGTGGTCAGCGCATAAAATTACATTGAGTGTAATGGCGGGCAGAATTGCCTGCACTACAGAAACAGTATTTAAATTGTTATTTTTCTTTTTTGGGGGTTTTTGTTTCTTGTTTTTGCCGACCACGTAAAGCTGAAATCGCACACGTTAAATGCGCCTAAGATGCGACAGACCTGTATTTCATTCCCACCCTACAGGCATCTTTCTATGGCATTTCCATGTCCTCCAGTACTGTCTTTAATAGATTTATTCTTTCTACACCCCTGTGAGGTAGGGAAGTGCTGCTATTCCATTTCCGAACAAGGAATTGAACCTGTCTCCCCAAGTGCCAGGCTAACCAAGACCATCCTCCCTCTGTCAGTCATTGCCACCCTGTTATCTCTGGTTTATAAATGTGTCATAAATTTTGCATTTTAAAAAGTGTCTGTGGCATTGGCTGGACTTTCCCCGCAGATCTGTCGACCGTCTCAGGGTTTTGGAGTGAATTAGGCCACTGCCTGTTCAGTATTCACCCTAAAGCAGAGGGCCAGCACATGGCACCACTTATGCCTTGAAGGCATAGTTCTTGCACTGATCATCTGCACAGGGCTGAATGTCTCCCTTTGTGCGTTCCCAGGTCTCTGCCTTCACAGTTCAGGGGCAAGCGGTTCCTGGATGTATTCTAACTTCCTTTATACCTGGTGTAACCTCAGTCTCTCAAATGACCAGTTATACAAACTATTTCTTCTGATTGCAGGGGGAGCGTCACATTGTGAAAGCGATGGTGATGAAGCACGTGTCGCCCTCCTCTTCAGGTTCCAATGCCTTCAGTGCACTGGAAATAACTTTGCAGTAGTTTGAAGGATAAGAAGAAAGTGATGCAGTGCGATATACTGCAACTTAGTCACCATACCTGCTGTCACTTCAAGAAGCTCAGTTTTTATGAACTTTTTGACCCCCCCCCCCCAAACTCCTCAATCCCCAGTTAGTTTGTAACCTAGGGATTTGACTGGAAATGAAATATTAGTTCTCCCCTTCATGCAAAACTGGGTCCATCACAACTTTCCCTTTTTTAAACCCTTGATTGAGATCCCCGGATGACTTTGAAATAAGTGTCCTGCGTTCCTGTTTGTAGATTCTCTGGGTGGCTGTCAAGGGAAACCTACGCAACGCTTCCAAAAGACAAGCCTGGGAGCTTAAATTCATAACTTGCTAGATACTAAAAGTCATGGTCCTAATAGACATTGGATTTATGGCAACAATCTGTAACCCACTAAGGGGGTGGAGGGGGCGGGGCGGGAAGAGGACTATCTACAGGGGTGTTAACAGGCACTTCACCTTGAATGGTCCCTCTGAATATGTGCTAACTACTGATAGATCTTGTATTTACCTGTGACATCTGAAGAAGTGAGGTTTTTTTTACCCACGAAAGCTTATGCCCAAATAAATCTGTTAGTCTTTAAGGTACCACCGGACTCCTTGTTGTTTTTGTGGATACAGACTAACAGGACTACCCCCTGATACTTTGACACTGAGTATCTTTGCCAGACCTGAAGAAGAGCTCTGTATCTTGAAAGCTTGTCTGTCTGTCTCTCTCCAACAAAAATGGTCTAATAAAAGATATTACCTCACCATCTCTGTAAGATCCATATCAGTTTCTCACACGCTTTTAGTTTTTTGCAGTGTTTGTTGTAGCCATGTTTATCCCAGGATATGAGAGAGACAAAGTAGGTGAGGTAATATATTTTATTGGACCAACTTCTGGTGGTGGAAGGTACACACTTTTTTGTGCTACACAGAACTCTTCAGGTCTAGGGGAGGAAGCAGAGTGTCTGCACTAAATACCGGTAGAAGTTGGGGCAGATTTTAAAGCAGAGGAATTAACGCATGTTTGAGGTGGTCACTTTAAATGAAGTGGGCCATTGTGTGTTAGATTAATGTGTAAAGGGGCTGCCTAAAGTTGGCGCAATGCGACATACCCTCACCTGCCTTGTCTCTGTCCTGCTTTCTTAGTGTGACTTGAGGGAGTATTTTAAACTCAGCAGGCCAGGTTCTGACCTCTGACAGTAGTGTAAATCTAGAGTAATTTAGTACGATCCTGGCAGAGTCCCTCTGAATATTCATTGCTGTAATTGGAGGCAAGGTTCTCTCCGGTTTAGAAGGTAGGAATGTAGAACAGGTTTAGAAGGTAGGAATGTAGAACAGGCTCATACCATTGGTTCAGCAAGTCTTGTATCCTGCTTCCAAGAGGGCCTATTATCTCTTGCTCCAGAAGACTCAACCTTCACGAGTTCTCTACCTTGCCTTTTGTGCTCTGTACCTGGTGGGAGGTGCATCATGGAATTCCTTCCCGGTCAGCTTCTGCCTGAAGCAAGCTATGTGACTGCCCTTATCTCAGCCATGCATAACTGTGAAACTATTAGGTCATAAAATAATCCAGCCCTTTAAAACCTCTAGCTACAATACTTGACTTAATGACTGGCTGGCTCATTGAATTGCACAGACAGGCAAAGACTGCAGGCTGCGTGAAGAAGTATTTGCACATGCCCATATTTATTTTTATCCCAAGTGAAGTCTTATGGAATTTAACAGCATCTTCTAGGGAAGGGAAACTTTGTTTTAAGCATTTGTTTGACTACTTGGCTGAGTGAAGCAAGGCCCTCCACTGAACTTGATGGCATTTCTCTGACTGGCTTTGAACGCCACATCAATCAATTCCAAAATGCCAGGGAATGTTCTAGGCATCAATAGCCGCCCCCCCCACCCCCCCAAGATTTTGGTGAAAACCAGGAGGAGGAAAAGGGGCGGGGCCGGGGCAAACCCATCAGCTTGAACCAGGTCCGTAATTATCTATAGATCAAAGAACTGTCTGACTTCAGGCATTGGTGCAGCAGCACCTGTGCAAACCACTAGCATAGAGAGGGTAAACTTTTATAAGCCATGACTTTCCCCTGCTTGAAACCAGGATAAAGCCACTGGTGCAAATAGGGGTTTACTCATGTTGGTATCCGGGATTTCAACCCATGCAGTAATCGAGAGGCCCAGACCCATAGCGAAAGCCTATTGGGAGGGAGTGTGGCCTAGTAAATAGGGCACTGGACTGGGACCCAGGAGAGCAGGATTCTATTCCCAGCTCTGCCATAGATATGTTGGGTGATCTTGCAGGTCATTGGCTTCCGGTTTTTCCCCATCTGTAAATTGGTAATGATACGTCTCTTCTTAGCAGGGCACTTTGAGATATATGGAGGAAAAGCACTATATGAGAGAAAGCTAGAGCTAAGTAATGGTGTAGATTGATTGCACTCAATTTGGGTTGGTATTAATAGAATGGTGAAGGGCTCAATAACTTGCAAGCGTTCGAGACTGACTTAATAATTTTTTGTCTTCAAAGACTTTTGGAATAAGATGTCATGATCCAAATATGAATAAAGAATATTTGAGTCAAATTCTGTGGAAGAGACACTTGGTCTCTCATGTCTGAGAGCCTTTGGTTAGGGGCCATACCGCTGTGGTTCTTTTGTTACATTCTATTTTAATTTCTCAGAGAATGAAACTTCTGATCAGTCACAACCCCGTGGTTTGAAGAATTCAGTGCCACAATTTGAAGACTGAATTCTTCCAAGCAGTATTTGCAAGCTCCAGGTTTGAAAGGCTCTTTTGAATATTGCATTGTGGGTGTCGGTAAACTAATTTCACAGATACGGTCTCTGTGAGAGTCCGATGAGAGTTCTTGTATGTTCTTGGTTTGGTTTGTGTGTGTGTTTGAAGCTCACAACCGTTAGTTTTGATGTCATTGTTAGAGGCAAGCTTGTGTCTCTACACAAAACTAGTTCAACCTCTATATCTAAATCAAAAAAAAAAAAATCAAGCCTGGCAATTTCCCCCTAAACATACCAGGCCCAATTTTCCTTTATGCTAAGGCCTCTTTAAAACTCCTTTATATTGTAAAGTGGATGTCCGTTATATTTGCACGTGCTTTAAGGTCCCTGTATACTGCCAGAGTAATACAAAACAGTGCCTTTTATTTTCCCTCTAAATGAGAATCTGGCACAACGGGCATCAGGCAAACTGAATGGAGGAAGAGAGCTGGCGTCTAAGTGGAGCAGTCATTCTATGCTGCAGATTATCCCCCTCCCCCACACACCCCTTCCTCACCCCCTTCTCCCATTTTGTTTCTTTCCCACCCCCCTTTGGTTGTTGCAGTCTGCATATGTTACCACTTAGTAGGTTTTGCTGTTATGCTGTAAAGGATTAATTTGTTGGCACACAGGCAGTGAAAAGGTTATTACTGGTTTTATCTCTAATTTTGTGGTTGGAGACACGCACTGTATTTGTGGATTTTATTTGCGTCACTGAACCAAAAAGTTTTTATTTGTGTTCTCAGAAATTGATTTTGTAACCGCTCAGCCATGAAAGCCAAACCATGCAGTTTAGTGAGAACTCTGAGCGGGAAATAACCAAAATGAGATTCATTGTGAGGAGGAAAAATGCAAATTTAATATTTATGGGAGGGGAAAACCATCTCAGAGCTGAATAATCCATGCAAAGGAGATGTTCCAGGCAAACCAGGCTTGGTGATCGATCGAAGGCCCTCATCCCTGTAATGTTGGAGTGCTTCTCAATCTGTAATGTAATTCTCCTCACAATACCACGGTGAGGTTGGTGATTTTGCTCGTAGCTTGCCCTAACGGTCTCATTGTACATTCCTGCAGTGAAATGCACTAGTACCAGGTGGGACCCTGTGCTGTGGGAACTAGTATGCTGTGGGAACGAGATGCAAGCCCTATCGGGTTAGGCACTGTACAGGTGCGGTCAAAGACTGCTCGTACCCCAGAGAGCGTACACAGACTAAAGGGACAAGCCAAAAAAGGGTAGGGAAACAGATGATCTAACTTGCCCAGAGTAGAATCCAGGTCTCTTGACTCCCAGTCCAGTACCCTATCTCTGACCTAGACCATGCCATCCTTACAAAAGGTACCCCAGTTACACTGATATTGAAGAGGAGGGTTTTTAAAATTTACAGCCTGACTTTCGGAGAGGCTGAGTCCCATTGACTTCAGTAGGAATTGTAAGTGCCCTAAAACCAGTGCTGTGCTCCCATGGCTTGCAACCTAAGCTTGTATGGATGGGCTTTCATAAAAGGAAGGATGAAATGTGCCCAGAGCAGAATGAATGCGACGGCCCAAGATCACCTGATAAAATCTACACGCTAGCAAGAATAAGAACAAGGCTACATATTTTCACTATTATGGGAAAATACAGGTCTGTCTCATCTTACGCTGGGGTTACGTTCCACGGTCAGCGCGTAAAGCGAAAACAGTGTATAGTCAAAATTACATTGTGTAATGGCGGGCAGAATCGCCCGCACTACAGAAACAGTATTTAAATTGCTATTTTCCTCTTTTTGTGTGTGGTTTTTTTTTCTTGTTTTTGCCGACCGCGTAAAGCTGAAATCGCACATGTTAAATGCGCCTAAGATGCGACAGACCTGTACATCAGGTGTGCTTAATTAGTTATCTGGCACGTGTCCTGCAGTTTCTCTGAGGAGCTGGACTGTTGATTCTGCTCTCAGCTCTCAGGCCAGTTTCAGACCTACTGCGCAAACAGAATTTCTTCCCTCTGCAGGTGCTCTGCTACCTGGAGGTATGCCAAAGAATGGGGAAGAGATGAGCTGACCTGTGGGAAAGGACAAGATGAGCTGCACCCTGGTGCTGACTTGCTGTGAATTTACCCTGCAGCACTTTTCAGAAATGCACTTGTCTGGCTTTGGATGATACTAGTTGGTGAAACCTGTATATCCACAGCAAGCCCCTACAGCCAGTGTTTGTTAATTAGGAGTGGCCCATGTGAAAATATGGCTTGTATTATTCTAGCTGTTTTCCTGTGCCGTCTGAGATGCATCTTACAATAAGGCCATTTCCTTGAATCTGACTGGACTGTTGTGTTATCTAGTAGTAGAAATGGGAGCTCTATTGTGGGTTCTGCCTCAGCCAGAGACCTATCCTATGTGACGTTTAAAAATCAATTTTTTTATTTTATTTATTTTTTTAAGGGGTGAAACTCCACTTGGGAGTGGAAACTCAACTGCAATCTAAATTCTGGAGGGATTGCTTTCAGTCCAGAATGATATCCCAGCTACTCCATGTACCGTAATAACAACATACAAAAATGAGGATCAGGTCTGGTCTCTCTCTCGTGTGTGCTTTATAAGTCTTCAAAAGTACCTTTGAAGATTTATAAAGCAGAACAAATACAATCCAGTGAAGAGACAGTCAGACAAACTGCAGCATATCATGACGGCCTAGGGAAAAAATATTCCAACGAGTAACCGATTTAAAAATTGAAACTGAGACGCTAGTGGGCAAATATTTGTAAAATGAGTGTTTTGACAGCTCATTTCTGACCTCTCTGACTGTGACTCAGGGATAAATAGGAGAGCTGCTCTCTTGGGCCGAGGGGTGTGTGGGAGAGTGCATGCAGTCATCCCTTAAGTTAATCAGCCTACTGCACTTGGTCACTGCTTCATGACTGTCTCGTCTCTGCTTTGAGCCAAGGCTGAAGTCCGGAACAGAGCCATGTGCATGAGTGGCCTGGAGAACTTTCCGTTTAGCGCTTTATGTGGTGGCTGACTTGGCTCCTTTCCCTTGACTCAGCATGGCCATTCTTTGGCATTAATTTTCTAATTTCTAACTTCTAATTTTCTAAGTCTTTGGACTTCAGAAGTCTCCTGTGGTTTGACAAACTGCTGGCTCTCTCTGACAGCTGCATGTGGGCAGCTTGTGGCTGGAAAGCTGACCGGTAAGGCAGGGCTTTCTCTGTCCAGTGGAACAGCATTCGTGAATCCTGTATTGCTTTGGTGTATTGCAGTTCCAGGGATTGCTTTCCATGCAAAGGGTGACACAGTCACTTTAAGACAGAATGATCTGGCTTTCTGGGTGGGGGTGGGCGTTTGAGGGGCAAGGAATAAGAGGAAAAATGCCCAGTGCCGAAGAAGGGCCTAAACCACAGGGGCTGCAACAGATCTCCTCTGCCGTCACCATGCTTGCATATGGGCTGGAATATCTGATGTTGCTTCTGTGCACACCTGAATAGGGAACTGGCATCAGTGGATGTATACAGTCATGGATCCTGTAACCTCCTCTTTCACGCTGTGTGCTGTCCTAGCTCACCTTAGCTCAGACGCCCCCTGCAAAGCACTCTGAATACAGCGCGCCCCCCCCCCCCGTATGGCCAGTCTACCAGTGGCACTGCTATAAATGGTGCCGAGGACAGGCTGTTGTAGGAAGGGAATGCACCAACGTGCTGCCCACCCACCCCAAGCAAAGGTTTGTTGGCCTGACTATTGGAACGTTACACTGGACACTGTTCAGATGTTCCTAGAAAGACCTAGAAAATGTAATACTATTTAAAAAAACAAAAACCCAACATCTTTTAGCTGAGTCCTGTTTCTCTGTTTCAGTCCAAAGCAGTGAAAGCCCACCATGCCTGAACTAAACAGAATTCATCTCCCTCTTAAAAAGCACAGGGCGGGGGATTTCTGGCCCTACTGATGTCAATGGTAAAACTCTCATTGACTTCAGTACGGCCAGAAATCCCGGGATTAGTTGATGCCTGGTCATGCCTGGCTTGCGCTCCTTGCCCATTTAAACATTTGCCAGTGCTTTCCTACTGAGTAGTGGGTGTCTCTGTCCCAGAAATACATAACTGCTGGGTCATTTGTATCAGGACCATTGTTGTTTAGATGTGTTGGGGTAGAGAGTACAACTGAGAGGGGGGCTCCATTGTGCAGTCACTGTACAAACGCACAGGCCTTTGCCAACAAGAAGCTTACAATCAAATGACCTGATCCTGGAAAGAGACCTACGGAAGCAGACCCCTGTGTCCACATGGCACCCCACTGACTTACACACAGCATCATGTGTACACGGGTCCACTCCATGTTGTTCATTTTTGCAGGATCAGGGCAAGACAATGGATGGGAGAAAGGCATTATCATCCCTGTCTTACAGAATGGGGGTTGAGGCAGAGAGCAGGATTTCAAGCGCCATTTTCAGTGGGTCTAGCGCTCCAAAGTCATGTTCAGCAGTCATGACCTTCCTTGCAAAGGTTCCGAGTGCTCCGTTCGCTCCAGTTGGAGTTCTGGGTGCTTGTCGGCCCTTCTGAAAATCAGGCCCCATGTGCCTGACGTCATCTTGCAAAATTGTGGTGGTTTGGTTTTATTTTTTAGGATACTGCAGCTCCCATCTGCACAACGTGCTATCCGGGGAGTAGCGTATCTGACACTGCTATCTCTGGGGTCACTGCATACCAGCGTCTGGATCTCTCGCTCTCAGTTGCTTCAAACTGCGACCAGAAACTTAAAAAAACAAACCAAAAAAACCCTTGAAAATTTCACAGGGCTGCTACTTTCTGACCTGAGAAGTGTGTGTGTGTGTGGGCAGCGAAACCCCACATTTACACCAGATAGCTGTGCATAGTCAGATTACTGGTAAAATAAACCAGCAGCTAGTTTACAGGAAAGCATAATCCAGGAATGCAGGTCTGCTGTGCGTTGCCAATGGCTGCTTACTATTTTAATGCAGCTTTATTCTTTAGATGGCTCTGTTGCTAGAATGCTGCCAGCTTAGATGAAATCTTTCATGTATTGTTTCAGATGATCCTTGTGCTAGGAGCGGTACACATAGAATTAAAAAAAATCCTTGTCCTAAAGCAGGGGTCTCAAACATGCGGCCCGCAGAGCTCTTCCCGCAGAGCTCCCTCAGTTACTTCCTGTCACCGCCAAACTCCCCTCACCGAGTTATTTTCTGTGCCTGCTAAGCTCCCTGCGGGCTGCTCCCCAATGTTTGGGGCCAGGTCTCTCCCCCGGCCCCACCTGCCGCCCCCACGCGCCTCCCCCGAGTGTCTCCCGGCCCCCACTTGCTGCCCCCTCACCGCCCGGGAGCCTGCAGCTCACGCTGACTCTGCTCCGCTCTGCCGGCTTCCGGCATCACCTGCTGCCGCAGGGTCCTAGTGCCCCCCTTCACTAAGGCCAGGGCAGGCTGCCCTTCCCCTGCCCTTCTACCCTAGTCCTGAGACTCTCCAATGCACCGAGCCTCTCCAATGCCCCAAACCCGTCACCCCCAGCCTCACAGCGCTCACCCCTGCACCCCCTCCTATCCCCAAACTCCGTCCCAAAGCCTGCACCCCCACCCCCTGCCCCAGCCTGGAGCCTGCACCGAGCACCCAAACTCCATCCCAGAGCCTGCACTCCAGACCCCCTCCCCCACCCAAACTCCCTCCCAGAGCCTTAGGCAGGTGGGGTGGAGGGGGGGGGCAGGTTCTACAAACCTGCCACCCCTGGAAGAGGCAGAGCAGGGGGGGAGGGGGCTTTAACAGAAGTAAATCTAACTAAGTGCGTGTTTTGCACTTTCCAGGAGGGAGGGGGGAGGAGCGAGAAGCCAGGTGCTTAGGGGAGGAGGTGAAGAGACAGGGCAGGGGCGGGGCCTCATGGAAGGGGTGGAGTAGGGGTGGGGCCAGGGGCAGCAAGGGGGCGTGTCAGTGATGCGGCCCTCGGGCAAATGCACTAGTCCTCATGTGGCCCTCGGGGTCATTTGAGTTTGAGACCCCTGTCCTAAAGCGTTTATAGTCTAAATAGATGAGACCAGCACAAAGTGGGGGATGGGCACAAAGCAATTTGCATAAAGTCACTCAGAAGCTGGCCTGGGATTAGAACCCACCTCTTCTCCATTTTAGCGCAGCATTCTAGCCACTGGACTGTGTGATCTCTGTCTAATCTAATGATTGCAGCCCAAGTTGTTGTTCTGCCTACTAATGATTCTCCTATCTCCTGATACTTGTCTCGAGTGCGCCCACCTTCCAGCGATCCCCTCCTCGGTTATTCGCTCGTGTGACGAACGGCTCAGTTTGGAAGCTACAGCCGTGCAGGTCCAGAAAGATCCCAGTACTGAGTGACTGACTGCCACCTTCGCTTTGCCATTGCGACTATTGCTGAAATATCAAGCTGAGTTTTTTATGGCCAGGGATCGCAGCCCCATCCCGAGCATGGCTTACCGGGGGCTCTTCCTAGCCCGGTGTCGCATGCTTTGGCCATGTACATATGCAAAAATCCACAGTTGTTGTCTTTCAGAGAACTGTTCCCAAAACACAGGCTTTCCAACCACCTGCCGGAGGGGCAGTAATGGGCAATATAGTCATAAATGCAGTACAGCGAGTCGCATTCCAGTAGTGAGGGGCGTTCTAGTGTGCTGCCGCCCGGTGTGTGCACAGTAACCGCACGTTGTGCGTTCTACTAAACCAATCCAGGGCTTTGAGCCCAGAGACCTTGTGGCTGGAGCCCCCTCTACTTTATCACCTGTTGATGTTCCACTTCCCCCATTCCTCTGAGAGGCAGTGTTGCCTAGTGGATAGTGCACTGACAAGGGAGTCTGGAGACCTGGGTTCTATTCCTAGCTCTGCCACTGGCCTGTTACGTGACATGGGATAAGTCACTGTACTTCACTGTGCCTCAGTTTCCCCATCTGGAAAATGGGGATAATGATACTGAGCTCCTTTGTAAACTGCTTTGAGTTTGGTTGATGGAAAGTGCTATACAAGAGCTAGGTATTACTGCTTACCTGCCTGTCTTTAGATCATGAGCGCCTCAGACCGCCATCTTGAATGTGTGGAAAGTTCCTCATGCATAACCGGCGCTACTGTAAATACTAGTAATTCAGTCACCTGTGACCCCAAAGTAGCATTCGGACGTCCATGCCTTCTTCAGGACAGTCAGTAGGAGGCAATATCATTCTAAACCAGTGGACAGATCAGAGGTATACACCAGCCTTTCAGCGAAGATGAAACATAGTGTCTGTTTGCCCTTAAGTGTTTGATACACCCTCTCTCTGGGGATGGATTCGATCAGTGGTTTTCAACCTTTTTTCATTTGTGGACCCCTAAAAAAAACTTCAAATGGAAGGGCAGACCTCTTTGGAAATCTTAGACCTAGGCCACCTGGGGGTCTGTGGGACCACAGGTTGAAAACCACTGGATTAGATCTAATAAATCTTTCCCATCTGTAACTCTGATTTTTATGCCTGCATTACATCATGCAGACATGTAGTCAGAAAATATTTCCAGTGGAAACTTGAGAAGAGACATTAAAGAGGACAAGAAATGCATGTTTGTTTTTCCTTTTAATTATAAATCTGATCTTCCCTCGAATGCTAAAATTCTTGTGCTTTACTGTAGACATGTTTTGGTTAATAAAATTCAGATAGACTAAATTGCTTTGAGGTGGTGTTTTTGTTTAGAAGTCTTTGAAGCTTATGTCTGCCCTCTAGGGATGTGTGACATAGAAACAATGAAAAATCTCTTTTGAGGTTTATTTTATGTTAGGGAAAAACAGAAGGCACAAATAATAATATTCCTTTTGTGTGTTCTCTCAACTCTTTTGTAGCAAAATTGAGATTGTCAGGCACTGAAAGCGTTGGTGTTTTGAGTCCAACTTAATTGTTGTTCTTTAAATAATTATTTGCCTTGAAGTAGAGGCCAGAGATCCCAACCAGAGCATGTCCCCGTTATTCTGGGTGCTGTACAGAGTTCTAGGAAGAAGCTTCCTGCCCTGCAGAGCTCAGTCTAAATGTGGACCAGATGCTGTAAGTGGGTGTAACCACCACATGGCAGGAATGGATGAGGGTAACCACAACAGGAACACGCAGTCCTTGGGAAGTGTAGACCAGCTGTATGCACAGTTTTCAGACAGAAGGCAATGGATCACTCCCTATTATGTATGTGGTATATTTTGGGTGAAGTTAACCACTGTAGGCAACTGTCTTTTCGTGATGGTTTAAAGAAGGTTCGTACAGGAATGGAAACCTCCTGTCTAGTGAAACCACAGGAGGAATCAAGTTGTCGCTGTGCTGTTTAGTGTAAGGGACTAGCACTGTTGACTCCCAGAAGTGCCTGGTTAGTTGGTGGTGGTGGTGGCGTATTTATTTGCAATCCAATAGCACCTACGAGCCCCTGTCAGACCGGGACCTATTGCACTAGAACAAAAAAAAAGTCAGTCCCTGCCCCAAAGAGCTTTCAACTGTAACCATTCGCTTTCTGGATCCCAACAGGTGAAACTGGTCCGGTACATCAACAGACAGCGGCAGTGTAAGCTGAGCGTGCCCCTGAATGACAGGACCGTGGAACTCAACAGCTACCCAAGATTCAATGACTGGTTAGACCTCGTCAATGTAAAGAAAAAAGTTGTACAGGTAAGGGACAAATCCATCGGTACAGAGCGAGCATGCCAGCCTCTTCAATATTGGATTTCCTGACTGCCTGCTGGTGTAATTCAGACTCCTGAAGTTATTGGCAAAAAGCCCCTTGCTTTAAATGATGATTTGCATGCACCTTTATATAATTATTTGGCTCCGACAACAATACTAGTTTGTCTGGGTTGGAGCTGCAGAACTCCACTTTGAAGTGTGCTTGATCTGAAAATATAAACATATACCAGTCCAGATAATAACTGTCTCTTTAAGAAGCACCGGAACTGTATCACATGTTGGCAAGTGTACCTGGTCTCTTCCTGGTTCAGATCTGAATGAGAGGAGATCAAACAGGTTTTGCAACATGTTGTTTCCAGCTCCGTGGGCAGCAGCAGCAGCTCCGGTAAAAGGCCCGGTGGGTCTGCGCTTCTCAAGTCCCTTCTCCCTCAACTGCTGATGGGAAGAGAAGATTCTTCTCTCCTGCCTGAAGTCCCTCTTTCCACATCATCCCTATCCAGAGGAGCGGGGAAAATCCACCCCCCAGCTACAAGATGGAGGTAGAGCTCCAGTTGAGTTGCTTACTACGGATCGGGTACCTTAATATCTTGCTACGTTTATGGACCAGACTCACCCTTCTCCCACCTACTCCTCTGCTGGACCAGGGACTGCCCGTAACCTATTCACCTGGTATAGTTCAGAAACACCAGCCTCCAAACAAGCCAGATGTCCACCTGCACCTCACACTGCTGGCTGCAGTGGGCTAGAGACCCCTCTGTACCTGATACAGGCTGGGAAGGTGACTTCAGGTTATAATCTTGTATACTGAAAGATCGTAATATTGCAATTAAAATCCCCGCCAGGGCAGACTTGAACTTGTGGGGATCTCGCCTGTAAATGCAGAGAAGAACGGGATTCAAGGGTGGAGTTAAGTTTGCAGTTGGATCCTAAAACTGCCTCACTCTTGTCTGGTTGATATTTAACTGGGATATTTCCCCTCGTTTTTGTACAGATTCTGCTCTCGGCAACAGCGCTGTAAATTGGCAGCTGCTTTAATGAGCTCCGTGGGTCAAATACTCTGTTGGTGTAAATTTGCCTTCCTTTGAAGTTGTGCCATGGGGCTATGCCAATTTATACCAGCAGAGAATTTGACCCAGTGGATCTAGAGTTCCACTGATGTAATAGTATCAGAGGGGTAGCCGTGTTAGTCTGGATCTGTAAAAGCAGCAAAGAATCCTGTGGCACCTTATAGACTAACAGATGTTTTGCAGCATGAGCTTTCGTGGGTGAATACCCACTTCTTCGGATGCAAGTCATTACTGATGTAATAGAGAGCAGAGACACCCATTAATCTAGCCTTGATTGGGGCACACCCGAAGGATTCCTGTTTTAGTGGGTTCAGTGAGTAAAGTCTCTGGGTCAAACTGAAATTGAGGCATTGCACCTGCGTGGCAGAGGAGAGCCAGACTCCCTGGGTCTGACTTTTAAGAGAGGTGCTGAGCACCCACAGCTGTAGTTGAAGTCAGTAGGCGCTACAGGTGCTCAGCACCTGAAAACCAGGCCTGAGGGGTGTGACCCCAGAAGAGTGTGGACCCTTTATAATGTAATTCTCTCTGCTTGAGAAACCCATGGCAGCCTGGCAGCCCCCCGAAGTGGGCAGTGAGCCAGTTATGACCGTGAGCCTCCCATCCTAGCGCTGGCTCTGTCTGTTAATGGCAAGAGCGTACATGCTTATTCGTATCCACTGGAGTATGGGGAGATTTATGACTGCAGGAAACTGACATCAAGTTCGTCACTTGGGTCTGGGCTCCGTCGATCTTACACAGGTCAATGAACACTTGCTCACAGGAGCAGTGCCATTGGCTTAACAGGGTCCGTTCCTGGGAGCATTCAGCAACGTACATGCTGCCCAGCACCAAGTGAACAGCTTGATGTCGATTCCCAGTGATTGCAAATCTAATAATGCAATGAATATGGATAAGCAGTGAACGCTCTTCCTGGTTTTGGCAGCTCCGGGCAAATCCCGAGGTCCTAGTTCAGCTTTCACATAATCCTTTCTCCAGCAAAAGATTTCCTTGACTCCAATAGGAATAAAGATTGAGTGAAAACAGGGGTGGGATTTGTCTAGCTGGTGTTTGTGGAGTTACTCCAGATTAACATTGCTATTAAAAGGGCAGAATCTGGCCCAGTGGTATGACTTCAGGACTGGGCCTTGCTGTTTTATGTAGAACGTAGGTGGTTTATTGATAGTTCATCGATTTTGGGCATTACTGACCAAAGTGCAGCAGCTGCAACAGTGCAGTATGTTCCTGGGATGGAGCTGCCAGGTTGTTGGTTTGTTGGGTTTCTGTGGTAACTGGAACTTGCACAGAAATTCTTTTCTAAGGAACTAATTGAAAACCCCTTTACAGTGTCTGTAGAAGGGAGGGGGAAGTACCTTCCACTCCCCATCCTGGGCATTTCAAGGCGTCTGCATGGTTGCTAGGATGGTGAGCAAATATGTGTCTGCTCCACGCCCAGAAGAGCAAACTTTCTCACTGCTTAACGCTGTTCTTCACAGCCCCTTTGCTGTCTCCAATCCTCTTGGAAAGAGGCAAACCAGGTTCTTCTTGCTCCCACCATCAGAAATACCAGCGCGTTGCGCAGCATGTATTTAAATTGCTTTTTGATCCCAATTCTCCTTTTCCTCAGTTCTGATCCCATTTCATTGCCAAGGGTTATTTGTTTTCTCATGCCGTGGCAGTTGGTTTGGGTAGCATTGAGATGAACTGTGCAGGAAATGCACAGCGGAGTCTATCCAGTTTGACTTTTGTGTGGGCTTGTGGGAATGAATTGGGAGCTGCAGGCTAGGGGGGGAAAGGAAAGACCTGGACTGTTAAACCAGAGAGAGGATTGTACAAATCCCAGTTGGCTTTTCGCAATTGGTGGTGGTGGTTTTTTGTCCTCCTTTTCTCTCTGCTTGGACAATAGCAGTTAATGAAATCAGTTTAGCTTTAGTTGATAAGATGGTGGGGCTTTAATGCCTGGGATGTAAACAATGCAGGGGGCTGTTTGTCTGTTTTGTGATGAGTTGGCTACTAGAAATTGTACACAAATCATGGGACCGTTTCTGTTGGGCTCTGGTTTCATAAGAGCTTGTTTTTATAGAACCTGAAATGTATCCACATTGGAGCAGAGTGCTTTGAAAACAGATGGTCAGAAGAAGGGTGCTATGCAGGGCTCCGTGTTGTTGTATATGTAACATCTTTAGGGATGTTTTCCTGTAGCGTTCTATAGAACGCAGTGCCTGTGATTTGCTGGGGAAGAGTGGCTGAGGGAGTCCTCAGGCAGCATAGCCTAATGGATAGGGTGCTGCACGGGGAGTCAGGAGATATGGATTCTGTGACCTTGGGTGAACAGTTTCCCCTTCTGTAAAATGGGGATAATGAGACTGGATTTTCTTTTTGTAAAAGGCTTTGAGAATCATTGATGAAAAGTACCTGGGTGAAACTTTCAAAAGTGCCTAAATCTTCCTTTCTAAAGGGATTTAGGCACTCAAGTCAATTAGCTGCTTTAACGTTTTTTTACCCAGAATCCCACTTATGCTTTTGAAAAATGTACCCTCTGGGCCATAGCTTAGTGGCGCCAACAGAGATCGGGGCCCCATTGTATCAGGCACTGTAGAAGCACATGGCGAGAGACAGTCTCTGCCCTGAGGAGCATATGAACGAAATAGAGAAGACCAACCAAAGTGTGGGAAGGAAAACAGACGCCCAAAGAGGTGAAGTACCTTGCTCCAGGGCACCCCGTAGATTGGCAGAGTGACAGAACCCAGGGCTTTTTGGCTGCCAGCCTGGTGCTGTACCCGTTGGACCATGCTGGCTCTCCCAAGCAAATAAAGGGCTTGTGCTCATGTTACATTATGTGAATGGTCAGATGCTCTTTTCATTTCTAATGCTGCCAGATATCCTGGTGACTGTGCTAATCTGGGATGTAGCACTTGGAAAACCAGCGTTCTTAGAAGGAGTTCCTCGCTTTGGAGGATGCTAGTCCTCCCCCTCCCCCAGCGGCCTTCTCCAAAAATAAAGCTGCTGTGCAGTGAAGCATGAACTCCCGGGCGCTCTTGTCAGAAATAGAGCCCCGGTTCTAATTTAAAATATTTGCTGACTCCTCCAGTCCAGCATAAAGCCTATTTTTTGCTTACTGACACTGCTCCAGCCATCGAGAGCTTTCAAGCTGCAGTGTTAGAATGGCTGGCTGGCTTTTTTTTTTTTTCTTTTCTTTCCCTTTGAACGCCTGTATTTAAAACCAGAATAATGTCCGCCTGTCAGATCCTTTAGCTCTGGGAGAGATTACAGTAATAACAATGCACTGTTTATGGCGTTGGGCAACCGCTAAAACTCCCGTGAACATGGATAACAGTGAGCCAGTAATGCTGCGGAGAGTGAGAGGACTGTTTGGTGCCGGGCTAGCAGACGCTGAGGTAGGTGGAGAATAGAAGCCTCCAATTTTTGTTCCACAACGCACATTTTGTGAAGGGTAAGTTATTCGCTCGACAGCAAATTTGTAGAAGCCAGTTGCTGTGGTGGTGGTTTTTGGTTTTTTTTTTTCCCCTCCTCTCCACTCCCTCCCCCCCAAGCTACCATGTAAATGGAGTAAGTCGGCTTGTTTGAGGCAGCTCTGCTTTGGGATGGAGCTATTCTGTGTGGTGTGGTTTTTTTTTTTTTTTTTTTTTCTTTCGTGGATCACTTTATGGCAAAAGGCTGAGGAGATTTCTGATGGCTAAGTGCTCCGGGCAGGGGCTAGCTTTAGCCAAGTGCATGTGTGGGGAGTGCCATGTTCTCCAAAGCGTGGAAGATACGTACTGTGACAATGAGACTGGACAAAGTGCTAGGAAAATACAGGGCACAATCCTGTCTGGACTGCAAATTGGCGTGGATGGGCTAATGCAGGAGTTCTCAGCTGGAAGTTGTGAATCCCAGGAGGGTAGGACCAGGTGTCAGGAGGGGGGTGTGATTGTCCTGCCTTTTGCATAGCGTTAAATGGGGGGTAAATCTCTGCAAAATGGGAGGAGGTTCTGGGGTAGAAAGGCTGAGGATCCCTGATCTAATAGGTCTTTTCCAGCTTGAGCTTCCATGGTTTGGTGTGTTCATTTTAAAAGAAAATGAGTGAGGTTTTTTTCTAAAACAGGCCCTGCTGTTGGCTTGTTTTCTTTGATGTAAGAAAAATCCCCCAGGATGCTTAATTATGTGGCTCGCTCCCTGCACCTTTTTGTCACAGACTTAAAGGTAATTGAAGAAGATGGCTGCCTCATTATCTTGCGAGACATGTCTGAACTGGCCCTGCTCTGCCCTCGCAGGGGTTCTAGTCAATCAAGCCTGGGAGTCTGTTTTTAGTGTTAACTGGCAGCCTATTGTAGACCGGGAGTGTTGGGATCGCATTAAACCAGCGGTCCCCAAACTTTTCAGAGTCATGCCCCCCCCTTGCCCCTGTCTGCCCCCCAGCTGGGGCCAGGAGTGGGGCTGCAGCTGGGGGGGGGAGGGAGGTGAGAAAGAAACGCAGACAGGGATAAGGGGGCTGAGGCTGGTACTGCAGCTGGGGGTGGGTCTGGGGCCAGGAGCGGGGGTTGGGAACGGAACCGAGGCTGAGGCTGGGGTCCGGTAGCCAGGCCCACAGCCAGGTGCAGAGCTGTGCCAAGGCTGGGGCCAGGGTCAGGAGCTGGGGCCAGAGCAGAGCTAGCGGCAGGGGGTTGGCCTGGGGCCCGCTCCCTCCCTGAACATTCCTCTGTGCCCCACAATTTGGGGACCTCTGCATTAAACAAACACGTCTCCCACCGCAGGGCTTCCAGGAGGATCAATGGTATGAATGGCAGGTCTGCTGGCAGGTCTGGTTTGTAACAATTCTGCTTTGGGACTGTCCAGCAATACCACGGCGTTCTTTTCAATCAGTGTTGTGTTTACTTGTGAAACCTAGTTTGTTGCCCATTAAATCTTTCTGATCAAGGTAGGGGGCATGGACTTGGATGGGAGCGGTGTGGTTCCTTTTTTTAAACCCTCAACAGGGATCAGGCAAAGCAGAGCAAGCAGGCTGGCAGGGAAAGAGCCTCGCTCCGTTGGTTCGTGGTTGGACTAATCTGTTCATGTTACTTCAGGTTCTTCTGGTTTCTTGCAGTTTCTGTATGACCCCCGGGGGGCCTGGCCTGAGGGACATTTTTGGTATCTGAACAGGCTGAGCTGTTAATTTTATCATACGGTGGATGGCTACGCATTGCACTCCGTGGGAAGAACAAGTGCACTGAGCAAAGAGTTTGCCTCATCTCCCTCTGCAGCATTCCCTTCCCTGGAGCGTAGGTCAGGCTGCAGAGAGTGGAGTGGTTCAGACCGATTGTGACCAGTTTGTAATTGACTGTCCTGCCCAGCTGTCTGGGGAGATTGTAGCTTTTTGTACAGTGTATTTTTAGTTTGGGAGTGGAAAAGCAGCACCTGGAGCTCTGTCTCCCCATAAAGACCTTTCATTTGAATAGCGTACTCCTGTTCAGTCTCCAACTTCAAGGCCATGTTACAGTTGCCATCTTACCCATCAGGGAGACCTGGATGGGACACCTTTGAGAGCCACCAACTCTGTAGCCTCAGGGGATTGCTGTGAGGCACATGAGGGAACTACTGCCCCCTCTCCTGGACTCCGTAGCACATGGTTTCTCCACAGGTCAGGACAACTCTGCCATTTGGTGGGAGGGTCACCACGCAGTCCTCGGAAGAACAGGCCCTAGCAGCATGGACTTCTCCACCCAGCTCCATTCTATTCAGCATTAGCTTTGCGGTGGGGAAGATGAAGCGGCTCCTCTATTTACACTACAAAAAGTTTGCAGTAGGGGGGTTAAACTCAGTCCAGCGCCAAGCACCAGCACATGGCCCAAGTGCCACTTACAGCGTCAAGGCATTGGGCAAATTTTAACCCTAAATGAGACTCCTTCATAAGCACTATACCTGGCTGATGTTCCCAACAGGCTGTATCCAGTCAGCAGGCGAGACCTCCCTCGGGACATCACTATCTCTCTTCTCCAAAAGGTTGTGAATAGTGGTATGAGACCAAGGACTTAGCTTCATCTCTCCACTCAGCAATCCCATGCTTTTCCAGACAGAGGGCTGCTGATTGATCCCATCCGCATCCTGTGGGACGGTAGGGCATCACCATGATCAAAGAGAGACTTGCCCAATCTTGACTCTGACAGCACAAGGAATCTGGAGATTTCTTAGCAGGATGCCATATACATATAATGTGGTAACAACAAGCATCCCACAGGTTCCTTGTCTGTGACTCCTCCCATGTACAATCGGAGGCCATGTCCACTATTCAGTTCGCCATTTGGGCAAGGGCTTTCCATGTCTGTGTCTGTATGAGAGAGTTAGTAGCTGGAGGGGAGAGTTTGCACCAGACCAAAACCTGGGCCAATCCAGTTTAGAGTGATCTATGAACATCACTTGAGGCTTCCTAGAATGGCCATTAGAATATTATTATTTTGTTATGTGAATTGACCAGAGAGCTAATACTCTAAGGTCTCTCTATTGCCTTTCTCTTTGGGCACTGGAGCAGCTAAGGCCGAATAAAAGCTAATTTCACCAAGGCGATCTTCAGAGCACCCTCGCTCACATGCTTTTGCTTAGAGTCACCAGCAGGACTTTAAGCACCTTATGTAATGGGCTTTCTCCTGTCTAGCATCTGCTTCTTTGCCTAGCCAGCTATCTTCTAGGAATGTATTGATTAAGAAGGGGCATTTGGGGCCTTGACAGATGTCCAGCTTTGTAAAGACAGCACCCATACGGGGGTGAGGAACCGGTCAGGTCACTTTAGTAGAGCTGGTAGAAGAAACTGTTTCCAGGTTGGGGTTGGAGACATGTTGCATGTGTTATAGAAAGGTGTGTGTGTGTATATAGTGTGTGTCACACTAATACATTATACTATAGATTTATCTGCATTAGGGATTTTTTGCAAAAACTATCCCAACATTGCTAACATCTGTAGGGATCCATGACACTTTTTCCAACATGTAGTTGGCCCTGGTCCTGACAGCCAGTTTCTGTGCCAAACAGAGGGGATAGCATGCTGTGAAACACTTAAAGTCACACAATAAGACAGAGCTGCCTTTTGTAAACCTTAGTGTAGAAAGGGTTTCTTGGTATCTGCTTAGTCTTCGTGTGAGTTTTGCTGAAGATTTTGCAGGTTTTTATAGGGAGGTAAATGCTATGGTCTTTTGTGGAGGCAAAAAATCCTAATGCATTGCTAATTTCCACTATCCTCCGTGTACAGGTGTTCCGGATACCAGAATACCAAGGGCTTGTGCGCCATGGAGTTAATCTTGAATAGCCATTCTTCTTTAAAGCCACACCCCACTTTATCTGGGAATAACTTCATGTATAGACAAGCCCGAAAAGCAAAGCTCTCCTTCAGGTGGAAGTCACCTGTGGGCAGGAAACCAACACAATGTCCAGGCATAATATACGCTCCCTCTGGAGGAGTGATGGACTGTGGTAATGCTTAAGGCCTTAGTGAATTTCACTCAGTGGCTGATTTAGAGGAAGTGTTGGCTGGCTTGTTTGATGTGCTGAGGATTGACACTCCTTTTTATCTGAGGGTTGCTTTTATTAGTGCTCATTTTCAAACACGTACATGGTAGAATTGACACTCTGTATGTCTGGAATGAAGGTGGGTTTTGTAGAAAAGTCCTTCTCATTGTTCTAAGAAGGGTTTATTTCCTGGTTTGGCTTTTTTTGTTGTTTAGATCTCTTCTGCTGAACCAAGGGTGGTGAGTAAGCCTTCACAGTTGCCAGCAGCCTATCTTGCATATACCTTAATTACCTTAGTATCGGTGCATCCTACAACCCTAAATTTATTTATCCTCCTAATACCCTGGTGAGGTAGACCAGTGCTGTTATCCCCATTGTACAGATCGGGAACTGAGGCTTGCTCAAGGTCACACGATACAAAATTATACTCACGGTAATTAACTCCAAAGGGATCTCACTAAACTGGGTGACAAAATGAAAGATAAAATTCAATGTTGATAAATGCAAAGTAAAGCACATTTATATACAAAATAATGGGGTCTAAATTAGCTGTTGCCACTCAAGAAAGAGAACTTGAAGGCATTGTGGATAGTGCTCTGAAAACATCTGCTCAATGTGCAGTGGCAGGCAAAAAAAGCGAACAGAATGTTAGGAACCATTAGGAAAAGGATAGATAATGGAACAGAAAGTATCATAATGCCACTGTTTAAATCCATGGTACGCCCACACCTTGAATACTGCGTGCAGTTCTGGTCTTCCCCCCCCCACCTCAGAAAAGATACATCAGAAATGGAAAAGGTACACAGAAGGGCAATGAAAATGATTAGGGGAATGGAATAGCTTCCATTTGAGGGGAGGTTTAAAAAGACTGGGACTGTTCAGCTCAGACAAGTTCACAGAGGATAGAGGCAGAGATGGTCAAGGACACAACCCCATGCTCTGGGTGTCCCTAAACCTTCAACTACTAGGCGCTGGGACTGGATGACGGGGGGTGGATCACTTGATAACTCCCCTGTTCTGTTCATTCCCTTTGAAGCATCTGGCACTGGCCACTATTGGAAGACAGAATCCTGGGCCAGATGGACCATTTGTCTTACCCAGTATGGCTGTTCTTACAGCCTGTGGTAAATTGAATTTGGCTCTTCCAAGTCATAGGCTAGCACAGTAGCCACGGAATCATCCCTCCTCTAAGGTATGGGAGCGCTCATGATTTGATTTGAAACAGAACTACACTCTTGAGTTTATAGCACGTCATGTTGTTGTGGTCCCATATGCCAGCCAGCACATCGCCTGCTGCACAGCAGTTTTTGTCTGGTTGGTTTTTTGGGGGAAGGGGGAGTATTTGGGCCAAGTCCTCTGGGGAAAATTTTCCTTGCAAGAAAAGTGATTCCTTTGTCCACACACAGAATATTTGGGGTGGTTTGCTCCAGCCTTAAACACAATGAAGCCTATGGGAGTTTTCCCCAGTGGGGGCAGGGTCTGTCTAGGTTCCTATGCTGTACACCTTGTCGCAGTATCAGAACCCAGGGTCTCCTCCGAAAGAGCCATGCGCAGTAGGCTGTGGGCAAGAAGGGACTGTGTAAATGCTGCTTGGGTTTGAACCTGTCTCTCCAGGGACCCTAGAACAGCTATTTCGATCATGTCTCCCCTTTTGCTAGTTAGCATTTCCCATCTATCGCTCACCCATTCGTCCATCCATATCCCACTCTTCCTATATAAATACCAAGCCAGTGCCATCTGGGCCAACCCTTGTCAACAGAAATGAAAAGAAAGCTATTAAACGCTATTGAAGTAGAGAGCAGAAAATTAGCACCTCAGTGTAATTGGTGTAGGACCACCTTTAAGGCTGTCTTATCTGGATAGAGAGACAAGCTGCAGTACACTCATTCTTTGGCAACAGCCAGAGGGCTGGGTGAGCAGCTCTATAGACTGCTTGCCTGTCTTAAGGTGATGGAAAAGCAAATGTGTCTAGCAGCTGCTACTTTCCTTAAACCACAGTCGCCCAGAGCCTGCTCCTAGGTTTGAATGTCTCTGCTGAGGCTGTAGCTGTACCTCCAAGACAGATTGGTGAATTTCAGGGAAATGCCTTACATGGTGGGGCTCAAGCCAGTGAACACCCTCTGAGTTGAAAGAGCCCAGCTCCTCTCAAGATTGGACTGTGAGGTCTGTGTTTGAGCTGGGTTTATTTTCATTTTTAAAACAGCACCGTCCAAAACCGGACCAAAACAAGGCAGGCGGAGTTAAATCCATTGCTGCTTTACCTCTCACTTAGTTGCTGTGAATCGGGAAGAACTCCGTTGGAGTTCCATCAGGGTTAGCGGGATCGGATCTGTCGCGGTCCCAGCATTGCGTACTCATGAGCCAGACGTTGGTTTGCAAAGCATGTCGTGCAGAATCTGCTCTACTAGACTCGTCGCGGCTGCTCCCGCGCAGCTGTTAACAACTGAGCCTGTTTTTAAAGTGCCAACTTGAACTAGTGACCCGCATGATTATCGCATTGGCCAGGGGGCTAACGGAGATAAATCGTATCAGGCCAGTCTTGCAGGGATCAGGTTGACCAGTTTTATATTAAGCCACCACATATGTGCAGCACATGAGTGGCTGTTTAAAGAAAGCCTCTTATTTATCTCTCTTCCCCCCCCCCACCCCCCCCGAGGCTTAGTTTCTTTTGTCGCGTGTCCTGGGGACTGGCAGCAGGTTCTGGAAGCCTGTCTGAGCTTTCCCTACTCAAGGTCATTGGGATTGTTTAAATATAATCTCCTTTTCTGTGCTTATACTTCCCTACAACTTGCCATTCTATCCCTCTCTAAAATTAAACTCCTTGGGGCAGGAGAAGGGCGGCATCGGACGTCACTGATGGGTTTGGTGAAGCAGCTGCTTTTGCTCCCAAGTCCGTGGTGTCACGGCAAACGGCTGCAGGTAGAAGCCCAGCTTGCTGTGCCAGCTGCCGAATGCACCCTCAAGGCAGCGTCCGCCCTGAAGACTTTCTCACTATTTGTTCCTTGGCCGGGCCTCCTAGTGCCGTAGCCTCAGGGCAGAAGAGGAGGCTTTTAAAGTCTTCAGGAGTGTGCCATCTGCTGGACAAAATACAGGGCTGATGACGGAGCCAGCTGCTGCTGCAGCCAGTGAGAATGTTAGTACGGCCAGCCCCAAGAGCGTGAGATTTGCTTGACAATCTCAGTTTTTAAAATCAATAACATTTGGAGGTTTTGTTATCAGCCTTCCGGTTTCTGGGCCTTTAGGGTGCATGCACCTAGGTCACATTTTTAGGCTTTTTCTCTGCAGTCATGAGAGCCAGAAAGGGAAGCGCATCACTCTGGGAGCTGGGGCTCTTAAGAACCACACCAGATATCATGAGACTTGAGATAAAATTCCACCCTGGAATTTGGCCAGTGCTTTCAAGGGGAGCAAGCTCAGCACCTGAATCTACGGGGGCACTCCCAGTTCTCCGTGCAGATGAAACGGGGTTTGGATGCGGTCGCCACTGGGAATGAGCTATGGGCATTGTGGGGCAACAAATGCTGCTGCACGGTACCACGCCCGCTCCTCAAATGTTGGCAAGCGCCAGCCTTCCTCAGATGCGGTATTAGGAGCTCACGCTGGTTATCCTGTGCAGGAATCTTGTGCAGAGGAGCTGTCGCCTGGCTGCTCTGACTCTCCCTCTGCTCTGTTTGTAGTCTGTCAGGAACCCAGCCAGGATGCCATTCCAGATGCCTGCTCGTAGTAGGGATTGGGGCTTAGCCTAGGCCTTGTCTCTGGTAGAAAGTTGTACTGCTTTTACTGGTCTGATACCGTTAAAGCCACGCAATCCACTAGTGTGAATGCAGTTATGTTGGTAGGAAGGTGCTTTAGACTGGTATAGCTTATCTGGTATGAGAAGGGGAAATGTTATACTTGTACAGGACGCCTTTATGTGGGTATAACTGCATCTAAGGTAGGGCTTGGCCTAGTGTGTGGAACACAGGACTGGGACTCTGCAGATCTGACTCTGCCACTGGCCTGCTGGGTGACCTTGGGCAAGTCATCTCTTCTCCCCCCCTCCCCCTCCCCCCGCTCTGTGCCTGAGTTTCCCCATATGTAAAAGGGGGCTCCTTTTGTAAAGTGCTTTGAGATCTACCTAAGAAAAGCAGTAGATAAGAGCTAGGTATTAATTTAGTTACCAGTTCAACTATGTTTGTTTGTTTGTGTGTTGATGCCATTTTAATTTTTATTTCCGCATTTATACCAGTACAAAAACTGTATCGACTAGGCCTATCTTTGCAAAGCAGTTTGTACATCCCCACCCCCAGCAGGGACTGGAGCATTCGTAATAAATACCCCAGTATCATTTCAGCCTACTCCCGTGGGGTGCGGATAGGGGGTTGGCAGTGTTTGACCCAGCCATGATCCTGCTCAAAAGAGGGAGAAGAGCAAGCAACGAGTTGTGGGGTCTGGCCATTTCTGAGAGCAAAAGCCACACAGGAGTGTCCTGTGAGCTAGCAAAGAAGTGGGTAGCGTTTGTACTGTCTCCTTAAATCCTTGCCAACCTCACTTAACACTTTGCCAACTCTGAGGAGCCTTTGCTGAGAGCATGTTGTCATTTGGCGGTGATTGGCAGTGCTCCAACTGCATCAGAAGCTAGCCTGGACTGGCAGGGACTAGCTGACCAAACAGGTGTCTCCCACCTCTGACATCTGTGATTTATAATTATTTTTGTTTTTGTGGTTCATTTTTGCTGGCTCTTAACTCGCCAGCTGAAGTGTAGAAAATAAACTCCCCATATCTGGCCTCCCCGTCGGCTCCCAAACGAGAGAGACTCAAGTGGCTGCTTGTGCTGCAGCAGACTCGAACCAGTGCTGAGTACTGGTGTTTTCACAACCGAGATTAAAAACCAGCGTCCAAGATTTAGCAGCCATGTAGTCTGGACACTGAGTTCTCTGCTGAGCCTTCAGCACGTCCTCCCACAAGAGGAGGAAAAGGTCTTTGGCGGCTGCTCAAACCCAAAGCGGGGGAAACGGAGGGATTGTGGAAAGGCAGCATGTGTAAACATCTGTTTTCACTACGGACAAATACCGAGAGTAGCTGAGCTTCGTTTACGAAACAGGGATTCAACTGAAATGCTGCAGCAAATCAGACCATTGGCTCAGCAAGTACCCAGCTTCCTGCGGTGATTTTGTCTGGTGCCTCCTCGGAGACCAGCATAATGCCACTCCCTGCCCAGTAAGTCACTTGCCCAGTTGTGCTTCAGAGCTGTGCGTGGGGCGAGGAGCTCCGAGCGATTTGTGCCGTCTTGCGGCAATCCCAGCGTTTCTAGGATAGCATCGTGTATATTCACAGGGCCAGGTTGTCAAAAGCACTTAGCACCAAGCAGCTCCTGTCTGGCGTGGATGGCCAGTTCTTCAGATGAGCTTGGCGCCCAGTCTACTGATCGCTTCTGATCCTCTGGCCCTTATTTAGTAAGTGGTAGCCAAGCTGTCTTGCAAACCCAGCCTCAACTGTGGGTCCTGAGCTCTTCTGAAGCCCCTGGCTTCAGGCTTGTGGGGCTGGGCCTTGTAAGCTCTAGAGTGGGAGTCGAGGGTGCTCAGCACCTCAGGCAGCGTACTGCACCGTGCAGGATCAGGATCCCAAACGGCAGCAATTGCTTTAGTTACTAACCCTTCGCTAAAAGAAGTCTGCTCTTGGCTAAGGCTGCGAGCCAGCCACCCAGCGAGCGTGTTCTGGAATTCTGGTCAGCCACCAGACAATGTGGGAAGAGCAAAAGTGTGTGTGTGTGTGTGTACGTACAGCTTTTCAGTGCGACACATAACAGATGGGTGAACCTGTGTAATCTGCTGTGCCAGCTTTAGGCCTAGCAGCCCCTATCAGAGTGCTGGTGGCTGGAGGCACAGTTCTCACAGGCAAGGACGTGTGAGCATCTTTCTTTATCGTCTGGTGCTGAACAGAATTCCAGAACGCGCTGTGACTCTCCCCTCTGTGTATGGCTTGCAGCCTGAGCTAGTATCCAGCATTCGTTTATGCCAGCGTGCCTCTTCCTATCTTCTGCTCCTATTTGTGCAGCCATATGTTCCATCATTAAACCAAACTCCCGGTATACCTGTCTCTGTCACAGAGATTTCACTTCCTCATTGCCCTGGAGTAGAACCTACCTTTCTTGCCACTGCACTCGCATCCAGGGATAATAGTGTAAAATCTACCATCCCTCGTCTAGAAACGACGGCATAACCACACCCGTTCTCCTATCCCACTTATCTGTGCGGACACAAGGCCAGACTCTGCTCTCCTTTTGCACTGGTGCAAATACAGACTCACTTCAGTAGAATTACTCCTCATTTATACAGGTGTAACTGAGACCTGTATTTGGTCCACTGACCTGATCATGAAGTATCACTACTCTTTTTATCTGATTCCAGAGGGTGTGATAAAGATAGGAAATCTCTTCTTATTGCTGTTTGACAGGTGGATTAACTAAGGCCCTTGCCCAAAGACACACACTGTGGCGGAGCCCAGATGAGAAACCAGGTCCCCTGGTTCCCAGCTCAGTGCTCCAACCATCACACCACAGCACACCTCTGTTTGTAATTGCACGGGGTTAATGGAGTCAGCGGAGACTGAGATGCTTCGCTTTCTCAGGGCAAATTTAATCTGTTACACATTGCAGCTATTAAAAATTAAAATCAGTACTAGGTTACTGATTACCTTTGCATCATGCTTAGAACAGCACGGGGCAGTGTGCGTACAATGACTTTATGACTTACACTCTGATCTGGAATGACAGGATTGCCAAGAGGACTAGCTAAATAATGTAGGTTGCTTTCCTGCCTGAAAAGTAATTGATTGTCTCAATCCTTTTTTAAAGTGACGTGAATGCAATCCATATTGCTTTAATTACACACATAATGGGAATATCTAAATTTACATTAGAAGTGATAGAAAATTAAAAGGGACATAAGTCCTCATGCTTCGGGGCAAAATAAAAATAAAAATTGGCTAGACCAATTCAGACTGGAAATAAGGTGTACATTTTTAACGGTGAGAGTAATTAACCATTGGAACAATTTACCAAAGATCGTGGTGGATTCTCCATCACTGGCCATTTTGAAATCAAGATGGGATTTTTTTTTTTTTTTTTTTTTTCTAAAAGATCTGCTCTAGGAATTATTTTGGGGAAGTTCTGTGGTCTGTGCAATACAGGAGGCGAGAGCAGATAATCACAATGGTCCTTTCTGGCCTTGGAATCTATAGAAAGTCCACCACTAACTGGTAGGGGTTAGGAGGAAACTTTCCCCAAGGGTCAGATTATGGCATAATTGCCCATTACAGGGTTTCTTCCGTCTTCTGAAGATAACTACCTGTCTTGTAGAGCTGACCCTAGCACACATTCTGGGCAGAAATGCTTCTATGAACGTCTAGGGGGTGTATTGGAGTGGAAGTTGGACGTGGCCGGGGAAGTAATGAATCTACTATGGTAGGCATGGGCTTAGATTCTGCCAGCCAATTCGGCTGGCTGTATGCCTGCAGAACGCCGTAGGCTTCCATGGGAATGGTGCCAAAGACAAGCAGACTTTGGCCCCATGTTGTTCCTGTTTCAGATGATCTGTTGCTGTGTGATCTTTTCTAAGCAGCAGCAGATTTGTATATTGTGACATAAGAGTTCCTGAGAAATGTTTGCATTTCCTTTTGAAATTTTGACATCTTGGAATTCTCCCCCGCCTTTCTCTCTCTCTCCCTCCGCCCTCCAACCCCCATTCTTGTGATTCCCTAAGCTTTGAAACCCATTGTCTGACTGAAGACTGCCCCACAGCATGTCATGGTTTCATTTAGATGAAAAATCCCCAGCTATGCTGACCTAACTCCCAGTGTAGAGTGTGCTAGGTCGATGGAAAAATTCCTCCATCGATTGTCTCTCAGGGAGGTGTTACCTACGCCAATGGGAGAACCCCTCTTGTCAGAACAGGTAGTGTCTATGCTGAAGTGGTGCAGCATGTACAGGTCTGTCGCATCTTAGGCGCATTTAACATGTGCGATTTCAGCTTTACGCGGTCGGCAAAAACAAGAAAAAAAACCCCAAACCCAGAAAAATAACCATTTAAATACTGTTTCTGTAGTGCGGGCGATTCTGCCCGCCATTACACTCAATGTAATTTTGACTATACGCGGTTTTCGCTTTACGCGCTGACCACGGAACATAACCCCAGCGTAAGATGAGACAGACCTGTAGCATTTTAAGGGTAGACATGCCCTTAAGCACCTAAGTCACTTCGGCAGTTGTGAAAATGTTACCCCTAGTTTGGAGGACATTTAGTAGAGCATTTTACAACACTTGAAATGATTGAAAAATATGAAAACAGTAGGAGTGTGACTTATTCCTCCCAACTGTCTCTTTGTAGGTCCCGGATTTACCTCTGTCCCATAGAAACCAGTGATGGGGGAAATCTCAAAAGGTTCTGTATGAATCAACTAGTTTGAGATGAGCTTACCCAGAATCAGATGAGAGAGAGAGAGAATAATCATCATTTTATTATATATTTATGTGCACTGGTGGCATCTGTAGTAGCTGGCTACAAATCCCCCAAGAGCATACATTATCATTGTGTTTTTTGCTTAGGGTCTTGGTGCCTCCTACTTTCGATCTGACCAAAAAATCATCATTCCAGAAAAGCAGCTCTTTTTATTCCATACTGTGCCTTTAAATTCCTAGGCATCTGATTGAGGCAGCTGAAGTTTTGCATTCTGCTCAGACCCAGCAAGTTATAAAAGAATGTCACACTGTTTTCTTAGAGACTTTACTTTTGTTCTTTCTTGATTCATTATTTTCCCTCTAATCTAATGTAAAAATGACTTCAACTGGAAGTACAGAATGGCTCTGTGTGTCTTGGGAGTGGGGAGCAAAGAGAATTTAACACAAACCTCAAATGTTTGTTTGGGTCTCAGTTAGCAGTACTGCCAACCCCAAGCATTGGAAAATCATCAATCAGGCATATCCTGAGACTGGATTTAAAAAAAAAAAAAGCTTTAAAAAAATTACACATTCCTGGTTCTTACGCCCTTTGGCTTGGTTTTGAGCCTTTAGGACTCAAGTATTCAAGCTACGGTATTTTTCCTAACAAATGAGGGTGTGAAACTTTTTTTTTTTCTTTTTTCTTTAAATCAGAGTTGTAATTGTCCTGTAATCCTATGGCTCCAGGAACTGCAAGGCCGTTAAGAAAAAGAACTACATGTCGCAAGACTTGTGGTAAAATCATAAGGGTTGGTAACAGTGATTGTTGTGAGCAAAAGTTTCAGAGGAATTCTTGTATGTCTCCGCCTGTTATCCCATTTCTTATACTCCTTATTAACCACCTATTGTTTGTAAGCAGGGCCGTCCTTAGGATTTATGGGGCCCTATGCAGTATTATTAAACTGGTGCCCCTATGCCCGATTGCAGCCTGGCAGGGGGACCAGGCAGCAAAGGATACTGAGCCGCCTTACGGCGGTGGAGAGTCACAGTTCCCTGCAGAGATCCCCATACCCTCTCCCTCCCGCAGAATGCACGGTGCTGGCGCATTCGGCTCTGTGAATACGGCCCCGCCTAAGGAGACTGCAGTGCGCGCTGGGTGTGCGGGAGCCGACCCACTCTTACCTGCTGTCCTGGGCGGTGGGTGAAGCTGCTGCTTGGGGAGGCCAGCTTCCCAGCCCACCTCTTCTGCCCATACTCTACTCCTGCTCCGCCCCACTCCACCCAGGCCCAGCCCTCTCCCCACTGTCTCCTGCCTCTCTTCCCTCCCCCACACTGCTCACACCCTTCCAGCCAAATCCAAGAAGCAAATGACATTTGAAAAAACGAGGAGTCTGGTGGCACCTTAAAGAAAACAGATTTATTTGGGCATAAGCTTTCGTGGGTAAAAAACACCTTCAGATGCATGGAGTGAAAATTACAGATACAGGCGTAGCTAGACTGGCACATGAAGAGAAGAGTTACCTTACAAGCGGAGAACCAAACTCCCTTCTCTTCATGTGTCAGTCTAACTATGCCTGTATTTGTAATTTTCCACTCCATGCCTCTGAAGAAATGAGGTTTTTACCCACGAAAGCTTATGCCCAAATAAATCTGTTTTCTTTAAGGTGCCACCAGACTCCTCATTGTTTTGGTGGATACAGACTAACACGGCTACCCCTCTGATATTTGAAAAAAACACTCGTCTGCAATTTCTTTCTAAAGAAAATGGAGCATGTTTTCCACTGCATGCCAGAAGGTGAAGACTGGACATGCAGAAGGTACCTAATTAAAAGCACTAAATTTGGGAATAAAAAATGTCTGTCGTGGGTTTTTGATATACCCTGAAGTTTGTCAGAGATTTATTTGCAAAAACTTTGTAGTAAGGGCAAGTCAGCTGTCCTGCTGAATACAACATTAAATATTATGGAATACATGATGCAGCTCTTCTCTGTTTTACGTTTTCTTAATCAGTATTTCTAAGCTGATTTTATATTTTAAATGTACTGTTAAGCCTTCATAAAGTAATCATTCCAGATTACTACATATTTAACTCACTGAAACAGACATTATTTTAAATTAATCAGTCAGAGGTTTAGTGTGTTCATAACAACGTTCATTACTTTTAGAAAATGGAAACGCTAATTTACTGTGTGATCTCCATAACAATAGACATGTTTATGAAATTTCGCCAACTTTAAAAAAAATGTTTCCAAAGATTTTAGGCATAACAAAGGGTTTTATATCGTACTAAGGTACTGATTTTGCTAGAGGGTTCTCTTAACACTAGTTAATCAAATAGTCTAGAAGTAAAGAAAGGGAAACTCATTTGTCCCACTATCTGGCAGGAAAGGGGTGTTGTCCCTTTAAGGGCTCTCTTCAACAGGGGGGTGAAGGGAGAAAGGGATGGACAGGAAGACTTTGGAAACAAGTTTTTTGTACTATAGCAATTAAAATTAAAATGTGTATTTTAGATAAGGGTAGTCTTTTGAAAGATTTATTTAAAAATTTATGTCTGAAGATCCAAACATTTAAGGCTAAAGATGAATACTTAGATTGTGCATCTAAAAATCTATGCAAGGATTTTTTTAGAGATGTGATTTTTATCATCTTCAGCAACACGCTAATGAAATAGTTTAAAATTTGCTTTAAAATTAAGGTCTTGTAGACTAACATGTTCTGAGTAAATATTAGTCATGCACAACTGTTTTTGTCAGTGAATTCAGAAACGGACAGTATGTACCTGTGGTTTGGCAAATGCTTGTTAAATGGCTTCATTACCACTTGAATGGCTCTTTAACAGTTTCAGTGTTGTGCTAATAGGGCTGGCAGGCTGGGAGGCCTTTTTCCGTTTAAGTTACTAGATCCCCACCAGAGGAAGACTCTCCAGGCTGCAGCAGCCAGCTGTGGGAGCCTGCAGGAAGGGTCAGAACAGGGATAGGAACAGTTGGGAGGGTGGACACTAAGACCCAGGGTGCCCCAGATTTTCAGGTGCCCTACATAGCGCAGTATGCCTAAGGACAGCCCTGTTTGTAAGTCTTAGTTGGAAACAGAGGGGTGGTGTAAAAACAAAACTTGACTGATGTGCAGGAAATACCAAATCACTTCAAGCTTCCTAGCCTGCTATATCTTTTGTGTCCATCACTTTTTTTGAGCCGTATCCCGTATTTTTTGGCTTCAGTGGGTTGTTCTGTGTGTAAAGTGCAGCACAAATATATTCCTCGGTAAGATTGTGGCTAGGGCTAGTTGAAAATATCCACTGACGCTTATTTTTAAATGGAAAAACTGGAGTTGTGTGTGTGTAATGTCTGCTTTCCTCTATTTTTTTGCCTAATTTTTTTTTATCAGAAAACTTCTAGCTGCAAACTTCCCCCCCCCCCCCTTCCTTTTTCACTTTCCATGTTTTGGGGGGGTTTTTTGATGAAAAAATCAAACTTCCTCTGAAAATTTTTGACAATGATTTTTTTGTTTGTTTAAATTTTTCCACAGCGGGGGAAACCCGCTTTCCGAGTAGCTCCAATTATGGCACAACAAGCCTTGGTTACTAACGGCATACATCTGCCTACTCACAGCTTAGCGAGGGAGGCTTTCAGGCAAGCTTGGGGAACAGCTGTTAGGCACGGTTGAGTGAGGTATGCTGTGCAGTCATGACTGACCCAGGGATCCTTGAGAGAGAGAGAGAGAGTCACAGCTGAAATGAGTGAATCATGAGTCAGATCCTTGACAACAAGGTGGCAGCTCTCCGGAACAAATAAAGAATAGTCATTTTTTCTCTCCCCTTTTTCTCTGCAGAGAATCCCAGAGGAGCTAACCCTAGATGCCTTACTGGATATGAATGAGTCCAAGGTGAAAGAAACGATGAAGAGATGTGGGGCCAGTGATGAGGAGTGTTCCAGACTCAATGGGGCTCTCACCTGTTTAAGGAAGGTGACCGAATCAGGTATAGATTTCCTTGCTGTTTGCTGGGATTAGTGGCTAATTAGACAGTCACCCCCCAACTCCATCTTGCTTCCCTTTTGCTTAGTCTAAAAATCTTCTGGAGAATCTCTTGGGCTTATTCTGCCGGCAACATTTAAGGGCCAAGTTTTGCCCTTGGATGCACATGGGGTTCATGTGATTTGAAGTTATCAGGAGCCGTGTACCCATTGGAGGACAGGAAATGGCTCTCGAGGTGCATTCGGTTCTGGAAAGGACTATATAAATGGTCCCTTCTAACTCAGTAGACCTGCTCAGAGTCCAGTCTGCTGACTGCTAAAAAGATTGACTTCTGTTTTAAACAGTAGCGCCAACACACTTCTTTGGCATGTGAAGCTGGAGTAGGGTGACCAGATGTCCGGATATTATTGGCTTTGCCTTACATATAGGGCCCTACCAAATTCACGGTTCCTTTTTGGTCAATTTCACAGTCATAGGATTTAAAAAATCATAAATGTCATGATTTCAGCTATTTGAATCTGAAATTTCACGGTGTTGTAATTGTAGGGTCCTGACCCAAAAGGAGTTGTGGGGGGTTGCAAGGTTATTATAAAGGGGGGGGGGGGAGTTGCGGTACTGCTACCTTTACTTCTGTGTTGCTGGTGGTGGCTGCTGGCTGGGAGCCCAGCTCTGAAGGCAGCGCAGCCACCAGCAGCAGCACAGAAGTAAGGATGGCATGGTATGTATTGTCATCCGTACTTCGGTGCTGCTGCTGGCGGAGCGCTGCCTTCAGAGCTGGGTGCCTGGCCAACGGCCACCAGTCTCCAGCCACCCAGCACTGAAGTCAGTGCAAAAGTAAGGGTGGCTATACCATGACCCGCCCAAAATAACCCCCTGCAACTCCCTTTTGGTCAGAACCCCTCAATTTGAGAAACGCTGGTCTCCCCTGTGAAATCTGTAGTATGGGGTAAAAGCATACAAAAGTCCAGATTTCACAGTGGGAGACCAGATTTCATGGTCCATGATGCGTTTTTCATGGCCGTGAATTTGGTAGGGCCCTACTTATATATGCAACTATTCCCCCCCCCCCCCCCAAAAAAAAACAAACAAAAAAAACGGTATCCTGATTTTTCACACTTGCTGTCTGGTCACCCTAAGCTGGAGGCATATCTATCTCCCTCATTAACAACAGACTCATTAGCAGAGTTGCAATTGCAGATTTGTATTGGTGGTGGTGCAAGAGCCAGAAAAAACCTAGCATGACTTTTTCAGATTGTAAGGGGGTGGAGGGGGGAATGTGAAATAAGCATCTTTACGCAAACTGATTGGATCTGGTTTCGAGTCACTCCGAGATCATGAACTCTGTTTTTTTCAAAGCCCCTTCTTGGAAAAGTGCTGCTCTTAAAGGCACAGTGCGCTGTAGTTTTATGGAAGCCTGGGAATGTTACTTGCAGCAAACCATCCTTATCTGCATCAGATCTTTCTTTGTAGCAGTTACTGCTCTGTCATTTTTCAGAGGAGCAGCCGTGTTAGTCTGTATCCGCCAAAAGAACAGGAGTCCTTGTGGCACCTTAGAGACTAACACATTTATTTGAGCATAAGCTTTCGTGGGCTACAGATCACTTCATCAGATGCATTGAATGGAACGTATAGTAAGAAGAGATGTATACATACAGAGAACATGAAAAGGTGGAAGTTGCCATGCCAACTCGTGTCATTTCCTGTTGGTAATCGGACAGTTCGTACCTCTGGCAAATCTAAGGACCTGCAAACGGAAAAGTTAGCAAAGAACTTGACTTCATGTTTCCTTTCCTTTTTTTCTTTTCTTCTTCTAATCTTTCCATCTTTAGGTTGTCAAGTATTTTCCATCCATACAGTGGCAAAACAGCCATCGCCTCTAGCTCAAGAGACATGTTGCTGTTTCCTGTAGGCAATGGCACCTGACCCAAAGTTCTCATTTATGATGTTATCATTTGGTACGAGAGGTAGTTGTTAGAGCCGAGGACACAGAGCCAGGACTCTTGTTCCCAGTTCTGCCACTGACTGGCTAGTGTTACTTAAGCCAAGATGCTTAATAACTTTGGCCCTGATCCATCAAGTCATTTAAGCATGTGCTGAACTTTAGGTGTGTGAGTTGTTGTCCCATTGACTTCGATGGGATGTCTCATGCTTCAGGTTAAGCCTTTGCATAAGTGTTTAGATGGATGCGGGTCTTATTCACCACTCACAGCCTCCTTTGATGGATAATACACCTCTACCTCGATATAACGCTGTCCTCGGGAGCCAAAAAATCTTACCGCGTTATAGGTGAAACCGCGTTATATGGAACTTGCTTTGATCCACCAGAGTGCGCAGCCCCCCCCTTCCCCCCCCGGAGCGCTGCTTTACTGCGTTATATCCAAATTTGTGTTATATCGGGTCGCGTTCTATCGGGGTAGAGATGTACTTGCCTGCCTCATAAGGGGGTGTGGGAATTTAATGGAGGTCTTTGGATGAGAGGCGTTGGTGAAGGGAGCACTACCCCTTCCAAGATCATACTGCAGGGGAAGCTGGACAGGTTCACTTCCCCCGCCCAGCATAAACTGGCAGCTTATGTAGCACTGATGAAACGAAAGTTACAAGATTGCCTAAATGCTGGAATTTGAGGATGAGCGCTATCCCTCTAACCGAGGCAGCTGTGCCTTGATACGCCAAGGTGTCTGGTGTGTGGTAAGCTACAGGCAGTGGCTAAGCACTGGTGACGTATGGGGACAAGGGAGAGGTGGAGATGTTTTGAATACAATTTTTGTGGTTTGATGCAACTTTATTTTTCCAGCTGTGGGTGGGGTGGGGGTGGGAGGCTGTATTCTTGATGGAATCACCCCATTAATACACATTTCTGTCTTTCTGTTGTCATAAGGCCAGCTTTATCAAGGCACGTAAAGATGCAGATAGGTGCCTAGTGAGCGTTACAGAAGTTGCGTAAGTGAATTAGATGTCTAATTGCCATAGACTTTCAATGCGAGTTGGACACCTAACCGACTTAACTCCCATTAACAGTCTATGGCAGATAGGAACCTAACTCCGTTAGGCACTTCCCTAAATCCCACCAGGCACCTCTCTGCATCTCAGGTGCCTAACTAAATACCTTTGTACATCTAGCCCAGGGGTCCCCAACGCAGTGAACACGGGCGCCATTGCGCCTGCCGGGGGATGTAAGTGCGCCCGCGGAGCCCTCCGGGTTTGGTTTTTTTTTTGTTTTTTTTTTCTCCGCCAGCAGCGCTGGGGTGGTGTTTTTTTTGTTTGTTTTTGCCTCGCCGGCAGCACTTGGGTTTTTTCTTTTTTCTTTTTTGGTGCCCACCGGACAAAAAAGGTTGGGGACCACTGATCTAGCCCCAAGCTAGTCATGCACCCTATAGGAGGAAGGAGGTTTATTTAGGTTTTGAAGCTCATGGCTACAATCAGGAAAAGAACAGTTTCTGTTGCAGTCATTTGAAGGGAATTTTAGCTGGTGGTTTAAAAGACTGAGGAGTTGAAACAATAGCCTGGCCAGATGACAAGGGAAAAACCTTCTATTGTCTTTAAGCCTCAATGTGCTGGTTTTCTGTCCATTGCTAACACTGATGCTGTCGGTGAACAGGTGGGGAGTTAAAAGAAGACCTGTTGTGGAATCCTTCTGATCCACGTCGAGAGAGCACCTCTGCACACCCTGCAGAACCCTCCTGTCCTCCAGGCCCCACGTGGACTCATGGCATGCTGCATCTTTCGAAGGGCAACAGCCAGCAAGCACGCTCTGTGTCCGTGTCTGCTATACCTTCTTCGGATTCTCTTGCCTCGAGCCAAGGACCTTCTAGCTACACAGACAGCTTCCTGGAACCTTTAGCCTTCCCCACCCACAGTGGTCGAGTAGTATTTAGGACTCCTCACAGCATCACCATCACACCACCGACGACACCTCAGTTAAAGAGGCGTCACAAATTGAAACCTCCACGGACTCCCCCTCCGCCTTGCCGGAAGGTTTTTCAGCTGCTACCAAACTTTCCAACCCTCACAAGAAGCAAGTCCCATGAATCACAGCTGGGCAACAGGATAGATGAAGTTCCTCCTGTAAAGTAAGCACTGGGGTTTCCGTCCTCTTCTACTTATGCATAGTATGCATGTGCAAGGGGATCTTTCACTCTGTCCAGTGAATTTTATCATTCATGTGCACAAGAGAATGTACAAAATATTGTGCATGCAGGTGCAAAGATGCCTGTGCCAAAAACAGAGGCCATGTTTTGAATATAGCGTCTTAAAGGTTGTAATAAAGACTTTGCATTTAAGGGAGAAGTTTAGATCGTCTGTCATGTGATTACTTGTGTTGAAAATGGTTCTTTTTTCTTTGTCTTCCAGGTTTGGTAAGAAACAGATTTTTTGGGGGCAGTCTTCACATCCTTGCCTGTGGGGGAAAGAACGTCTTTGCATCTCCAGTATGGTCCTCCTTTTTATGCTACCTTTTGGAAGTCCTCAGTGTAGAGCAGTTGTTAACATCAGCAGGCATTTTGCTTGCATGAGAGCTGCAGGATCAGTTCTTATTTGTTAACACACGCTCTTCAGATGAATAGAGCAACAAAAAGAAACCCTGATACTGTAGGGATTGGACCAGCATTGAAGATGTTCTGTTTTTTTTTAGTTTCTCCTCTGTCATTCCAGCCTCCTGGTGTCAACATCTGTTGGTATTTAAAAGCTCTAATTTCATAACTGTCCATTCAGCATCAGGGCATACCTTTGCCAGATCCTTCTACTTAGTGTAATGTTTCTTAAGTTTCATGTAGCCTTGGCTTTAGGGATCATGCAATGCCTGTATTTGCAATATGGGGCTTTATGAGTAAGTAGCCAATTTAATCATCACTTAGGGCTCAGCTGTGCAAGGTGCAGAACACTCTGGCTCTGAACCAGCAAAGCACTTGAGCCCATGCTTAGCTTTAAGCACATGAATAGTCCCATTGGAGTCAATAGGATGAGTCGGATGTTTAAAATTAAGCATGTGCCGATGTGCTTTTCAGCATCAGGACGAGCGCTCGGCAGCTTGCAGGATCAAGCTCTTAGTACTTTATCAGGGTACTTGCTGTACTAACCTGCAGTTCAGTGGTATGCTGTGGCATGACAGCAGCGGTCGGACCATACAGGTCTGTTTCATGAACCACTGCCTTTGTCATGAAGCTAACCTAGAAAACCGCTTGTCCTTTGTAACTCTTTAGCCTGCCTGTAAAAATAAAATAAAAATAAAATTAAGGATATAATATAAGGAGATATACCTATCTCATAGAGCTGGAAGGGACCCCAAAGGGTCATCGAGTCCAGCCCCCTGCCTTCACTAGCAGGACCAATTTTGCCCCAGATCCCTAAGTGGCCCCCTCAAGGATTGAACTCTCAACCCTGGGTTTAGCAGGCCAATGCTCAAACCACTGAGCTATCCCTCCCCCCTATGGCCTGGTAAGCATTTAAAAAGCATGACTGGTTTAAAACACAATCCTGGAAGTTACTTTCCCAAAGAAATGAACCTAAAATGAATGGAAATGTGAACATCCCCCTTGTGGAGAACTCCTATAGAAACCAGTAGAGTTCTGTAGCTATTTTGATAAGATTGTGTAGAGATTACTTTACTTTAGAACCTATGGAATAGAACAGAAAATGAGATCTATTTTTTAAGGCCTTTTTAACTATTCTATTTAAAGGTCCTCTCTCTCTATTAAATTGTGTAGGATGTTTAAAGAAAAAAAATCCCATAGAAAGATCACCTTCTCTTACGTTCAGTAAGAATTTTCTTTGAGTTTCTGTCCTAACCAAAGTTCCGAGCCTTTAGTTCAAAAAACACTGGGCTTTGGTTGACCATCTCATTACATCTGTTGTATGCAAGCTGTCATTAGAGGGGGAATGGAGGGCAACTACACCTCTATCGTCCACTAAGGGCACCCGCTTTTAGGCTTCCAGCTCCCAGCCATCACCTCGCTTGGGCGGAGACCCTCCTCTCTTTCCCTCCTGACTGGGTTGTTTTCCATGCTGCACAGTTCTCCGCCTATGCAGTTATTCCCAGCAAGCCAGACTGCCCAAACAGGCTAGCGTCTGCATTTTGCTCTCTCTCCAGAGGCTATAAACGGCATAATTGCCCACAGTTGCAAGCTACCGCACCGCTCCTTCTAAACCAGCACCTTTTATTCTTAAGGTGAAAGCAGTACAGAGAAAACACGTAAATCAATAAAAGAACCACCACACATGCTAATGAGTTTACCAGAGATCACCCCCCACTCCAGCTAGGGCTCGAGTAGGAGTCAGTCCTTCAATCCCCACCAAGGGGGTTTTCTCAGCTTACAAGTTTGTACCGGCTTTAGCTCAGAACAGGCATCCCCATGCACAGGTCACTTTCCTCTGTGCAGCCTGGCCCTTTGGTCTACAGATTCCAGGGATAGGTAATCAGTAGACAGTCGTCCCTTCCTCAGGGCATCGCTTCAAAGGGCTGGGTTTTTGCAGAACCCGAGGGGAGGAATTTGCGTTCACCTCCCCTTAGAGGTTTCCCAGGAAATCCACTTCACGTGTATTGTCACAAACGACCGTTCTTGTCTGCTGCATTGTTCAGTACCGTCCTTTGATCAGCCAGGCCCACAATTATGTAATACAGTGGACTCCAGAGATACTTGCACTTAATTCAGTGTGGTTTTTCAAGGCTATTGCAGGAAATAATTGCCATATCAGTCATGCAAGCTGCTGCTGCTGCCTTTTATAAAATTGTTGACATCAGTCAAGCCTAGTCTGTGAGATTGGAGAATGTAGGTGCCATGAAGTACGTCTACACAGCCCACAGCAGCAAGCCTCCCAGCCCGGAACAATAGACGTGGGCTAGTGCTCTACAAACAGCTGTGTACGCAGCGCGCTGGAGTTGTGGCTGGAGCTTGGGCTGTATATTTTTAGAGCACTAGCGTGAGCCCTGCAACCCAAGTCTCTGGACCCAGGCTGGGAGGCTCGGGGCTGCCAGCTGTGTTAAACGTACAGTGGAACATTTCAGTGATGTCTCAATAAAAAAAGGGATCTGGTGCCATCTAGGGACCGAATGAGAGACTGTTGGTGCCAGTGAGAACTGTGCACACAGGCTGGGGCCTGTCTGTGACTATATAGTGTCAGGTTTTCCAGTATGTTAATATTTAACATATAGCCTTATTTGGAGGCAGCATTGCCTACTAGATAGAGCACTGAATGGGGACTTTGGGAGACTTGGCTTCTTTTCCCAGCTCTGCCACTGGCCAACTAAAGTGACCTTCGGCAAGACACTTCACCACTGTGCCTCAGTGTCCCGAACTGCAGAATGAGGATAATGATGCCAACCTCCTTTGTAAAGTTCTTAGTGATCTATTGATGAAAAGCCTATATAAGAGCTGGGTATTAGTAGTACAGGTCTGTCTCATCTAACGCTGGGGTTACGTTCCGCGGTCAGCGCGTAAAGCGAAAACCGCGTATAGTCAAAATTACATTGAGTGTAATGGCGGGCAGAATCGCCCGCACTACAGAAACAGTATTTAAATTGTTGGGTTTTTTTTTGTTTTTTTTTCTTGTTTTTTGCCAACCGTGTAAAGCTGAAATCGCACATGTTAAATGCGCCTAAGATGCGACAGATCTGTAGTTAAACCATTATTTGGTGGTCTCCTTCCAGATCAAAGCTGCCTTCCTAAGCAGGCATTTGAAGCTGATTGAAAATTGAGAACCTGCAGGGGGGTTTTCCCCTTCAAAATCTGTTTTAAAATAACATTTTCTTGCTAATATAAGGCTAGAACTGTGTAAGCTTTACTGCTGTTGGAGTCTCAGTAAGGCTGCTCATGTGAGTAAGTGCTCCTCAGCATGAGTAAGCATTGCCCAAATCTAGCCCATTGTACTGAAAGGGACAGGAAGTCATTTCAGCCTCATGTCTGACTTGCCTTAACATTTACCACCAGCCTGTTATCATTTTAACAGTCCGCCACTGATGCAAATGTTTGTTAGCAGTGTCTGATGCGGCCTCCTTTAGGGGATGGTGCATTTGCAGGCTGGGTGGACTTTTCTCATCTCTAACCATGATCCTGAAATAATAGTTAATAAATTAATAGTGAAAAACAAATCTATAAATCCACACACCCCTATTAAATGGAGAGCTGTGAACCAGCTACAGCTTATGTTGGGTCCACACCATGAAAAGAGCATCTCCTGTGCTCTGTAGCAACAAGTGAACTATTCCCATCTGTGCTCCCATAACTAGTGACCCTGGGGCATAAGGCCAAGGGAGGTAGGTTCTCGACTCCCATTGAATTTCAGTGGGTGTTGGGTGCCAGACCCAGGTGCAGGGGAAGGAGTGCTAGAGGTGTGTTACTGATCTCTTTACAGGTGTATTTGGGCTCACTTGGTGGGATTTGCTGTTTATTGTTCACTTAGAAATGAAATTTTTCATGTGCAAATTTCACTTTAGATTTCTAAAATGCTCACAAACTATGGGCATTTTTTTTATGGCTAACTGTGTTTTTTGTTTTTGTTTTTGTTTTTTTAAACCCTAATTTGTTCCCCATCAGATCTCCCCCAGGGATCCCCTCAGATGGTACGAAGAGACATTGGCATATCCGTAACACACAGGTAAACACCAACACAAAATACAGCAGGAGCCGCAAAGGAAATGAAATGGATGTTGCCGTAATCTGAACCATGATGTTTTAGTGCAGTTTCTAGCTGACTCTCTGAGACAGAATTTTACGGTGCCTTGGGTGCCTTCTTTGGGAAGTTCAGCCTTGACTCTGCATTTCCTAGGTTGCTATTGGTTTTAACTCCAATGTCCTTAAACGGCATTACACATTAGAACTATTGATGGGTCTCTGGAACCTTCCCTTCCCTCTTACAAAGTTGTTCATTTGGGATCCTGCCAATGTCTTGCTTATTTGTATTGCAGTGGTGCTGGAGAGCCCCTGCCATGAACCACAACCCAGTCGTGCAAGGGGCTGTACAAACACAGAACAAAGACAGTCCCTGTCCCAAAGAGCTTGCAGACCAAAGGGAAGGTCTTGGTCTTAAAATGGGAGGAGCACATTAGCCCCTTGCCTGATTCCCTCCTCCCCCTGCCATGCTCCCTCCAAAAAACCCCAATAACCAACCAAGAGGGAGTATGTTTAGCAGTAACTACTGTCCCATACAGGTTTTATGTATCTGTTTGCTCTGCTGTTCTGCTAGAAGGAAAAAAAAGTCAATCATAACGTGGGCTCTAATCCAGCAAATACCTACACACATGCTTAACTTTAACCCCCTGATTAGTTCCGCTGACAGCACGGCTGTTCAGTCCTGATTCAGAACAGCACTTAAGCACGTGCATAAGAGGCTTTTGTGGCACCGTAGTTGCTTCTCCGTCTGAGCACCCGTCATAAAGAAACCACCCTATATGTGATCTGCTTTTAGGGAGTCCTTGGAGGAGAAACGTTAGTGATGTGACTTTCCCCTCCGGGTTGAGTTCTGAACGTGATTATTTGCTGTGACCCAGTTGGTTTTGGCTGAATGTCTGTATCCATAGGGCTATAGATCAACCAGCCTCAGGAGTTGTCAACCAGCAATTCCAGTTTGCAAAACTGCACTGAAAAATGGCAAAAATCTCCTTCTGGGAGTTGGACACCAGCATGTGTGTGTGCGTGCATGTGTGCATACTGGTTCTTCTTGACAAACAAGCCCTGTCCGCTCACCTGTGATTTGCTGTAGGCTGAAATTGACCCCAGTACAGATGGCCAGCACAAAACCTATGCTTGTCCTCTGCACAAAGATCACTTTCATTCCCTGAGCAGGTGCTGGCTTCCTTAAATTCCTTTTTATTTAAAAAAAAAAAAAAAAAGCCACTTCCATCAGAGTTTCCCCTTTATAAGAGGCTGCACTGTAAACTGGCTGTAGTTAAACAGTGGTGTTTCAGTTAAAGTTTGGTTTTCTGTTTAACTGGCCCCACTATAACACTTTTCCCCCTTCCGCTCAGATTCTCTACGAAATCTTGGTTATCTCAGATGTGCCACGTGTGTCAGAAAAGCATGATGTTCGGTGTGAAGTGTAAGCACTGCAGGTGAGCACCGAATGCTGGTTCCTTACTGAAGGATGTTTCGTGTCTTTCGATTTATTATTGATCTCTGAGACGTATTTGCTTTGCTTCTTAGTTTAAGTTACAACTTTGGGCCCTGCATTGGGGTCCATCAACAAAGAGAGTGGTGGAGGGAGAGGAAACATAACCCACTGACTAGAGTGGTGACTTGGGAGACCCAGACACCACTCCATGCTCTGCCACAGGCTTCCTGTGCGACCTTGGTCAAGTCACTTAGTCTCTCTGTGCCTCAGTTCCCCATCTATAAAGTGGGGCTAATAGCGCTGTCCTACTTCACATGGGTTTTGTGAGGATAAATGCATTTAAAAAATGTAATGTGTTCAGATCCTACAGCAATGGGGCCATATAAATACCTCATAGCAGGGCTACATCTGGGCACAGAGCCTGGTGCACAATTAGATCACAGGGCAGCACTGGGGCCCTGCTAGTTTGCAGAACCTTTGAAATCAGCATGCAATGTGCTAGGGGAGGCCTGGCCTCTGGATTGTCTGTAATGAATTAGTTGCTATCTAATGTGTGTGTGTGTCTCTCTCCCCCTTTCACACAGATTAAAGTGTCATAACAAATGTACTAAAGAGGCCCCTGCTTGCAGAATATCTTTCCTTCCTAGTAAGTTTGCTCTGAGTCACAGCATTTTATCTTTCATCACTGATGTTATCGCAATGAGAATCAGTCTGAATCAACCCTTCTCTTTCTCTTTCTTCCTCCCCTTTCAGTAGCAAAAATAAGAAGGACGGAGTCTGTCCCTTCTGATATTAATAACCCTGTGGATAGACCTGCAGAGCCGCAGTTTGGAACCCTTCCAAAAGCACTAACAAAAAAGGTACTTGGTGAACAAAGTTTGTGATGCGTCTCTGCAATTGAATTGTGAGCCAGTCTGGGGAAGATGCAGCACCACGTCTAGCGCAGTGACAGCTGCATTATTTTCCGCACGTTTTGTTTTCGGCTTCTCTGTGCAAAAAGTCTTGGTTTCAACGTGTGACATGTTCCACTTGTGAAATGTGGCTTTTGAGCTGCTCCAGCCCCTCTGCTGCTTCCGGGGGGCAGGGGATTGAAACCTAGAACCAAAGCAATTGAGTGGGAAAGAGCACGGATCACAAATTTTCAGTTACAATGGTGGTTTGATGGAAAACTGGGTGTTTTGACGAAACAAAAATTGTTGTGAAAAAGTCCTGTTTCCTGCAGAAAACTGATACTTTGTTGAAATAGTGAATGCTCGGAAACCAAAAACTTCTCAATTTTCAACCAAAACCTGAAATATTTTGGTTCCAAATAGCATCTCCTGTGAATTGTCGCTTGGATGTCTTATGCTCCTACTTTCCTCCATGGGCCGGGCTCTCTGGCTAGACTGCCTCTCCTTTGAGGGACTGTGGCCAGGGCCTCCTATGACTCACCACTGCCCCTGACCAAGAGGGGTGAAAGTGGCCCATTCTGGGAGCTGTGGTCTGGCCAGAGAGCCCAGCCCATAGAGGAGAATGGGAACCTGAGGTACCCAGATTATAACTCCCATGAGGCACTGAGATGCCATTTTGTATTCAAATATTTCCGTTGATATTTTTTCTGAGAAGTCAACTTTCCAAGGAATAAAAATCTCTTTTTCCATCCAGTTCTAAGGGAAAAGCTGTATTAGACCAGGCTGTCCATCTCCACCCAGTGCAGGGTTGTTTCCTATCGTGAATTTCAGAGGGGTTCCCAGTTTGGGGGTTGTGACCCGTGGAGGATTGGGAGTAGGTGCCAGAGTCATGACAACCCTGCCCTTTCCATGGTGCTAAATGGGGGCAGGGTCCCAGCAAGCCCCCAGTGAAATGGGAGGGAGGGGGTAGTGTGAGAACTCTGGTTTGAAGGTTCAAGCGATGAGTGCTTCCACCTCTGGGCAGGGAAATGACCAACGAGCTGGTGACCGTTACCTTGCCGTTTGCCCAATGCCCTGGCGTGACCACTGCATTTCTCATTCACAATTGGAACTGAGAGGGAGGCACCTTACAAACAAAACTGCACAGCACCTTTGAGAAACTGACTTAGCAATTGTGCACGCAATTGAACTGGGTGAAGAGGGTCGAGGATGTCTTGAACGGGGATGGTTTGTAAGGCATAAAAGAACAGTGGTTCCATGGGGGGAGGGGAGACTTGGATGTAGATGTATTTATTGCTTTGGTTTGGTTTGTCCCCCAACCAGAAGCAAAACAAAGATGCTCCAAAAATCCCAAGGGCCTAACTTTCAGTAGTGTTGAGCATCCACAGATGCCAATAGGATGTGCAGGTGCTCAGTAGCTTTTAAGAATCCATCCCCCCCAAAAACATCCCTGTCTGCTACCTAATAACAGGGTCTTGCTGTGTCTAGGTAGTTTTCAACTAGATTAGACTACAAGTAACGAATTCCTCTCGTTCACCTGAAGAGTTTGGTGGCCCCGCTCCCCTTTTTTGTTTTTCACTCTCTGTATAAAGAACTCCACACTCTTAATTTTGTCTGCGATTCCTCAGAACACCACCTAGTGTCTGATCCTGCTTCGACTGAAGTCATTGGGAGTTCTACTGCTGACTTGAGTGGGAGCAGCACTAAGGTCTTATGCTGAGATTTCAAAGCTGCTTTGGGGCTTTGGGTGCCACATTCCCATTAATGCTGAGACCATCTGCTGCTTTTCCAGCCTCCTGCCCATAAGTCTCATGGGAAGAGCCTACTTCCTTGCTGTTTGCACACAGCGACAGTGATTTGCTGATCTGCTTTGGGGAAAGTTGGTGACCCATCAATAAGCATCTCCCTTTCCTCAGCAAAAATCACCCAGTGGCTCTTGTTGCTTTTGCAGGATCATCCCCCAGCAATAAACCATCTAGACTCCAGCAGTAATCCATCTTCTACAACCTCCTCCACGCCGTCTTCTCCAGCACCTTTCCAGTCTTCCAATCCTCCCAGCGCAACGACTCCCCCAAATCCCTCCCCCATGGGCCAGCGGGACGGCCGGTTTCACTTTCCAGGTAACTGATTGATTTGTTTCAGGAGAACTGTGGAATGTCAGACTTCCCAACTTCCTGGGCAATGCCCTGGTGGCCAAGGGCATGGCCTATGTACTATCGTAACCTGGCAAGGATGTTCATGCACAGCTCTCCCTGTGCAGAATAGCACCACTTCTACTACCTGAGGCTGTCTTGGCTAGGATACAGGCCTGTATCAAGCTGGCTTCTGCAGTGTGCTTGTTCCCATTTTGGGGTCCATAACTCATGCTCTTAGGTTTCAACCAGAACCTGGCTTGTTGTTTTACAAGGTGCTTCCAGGTCCTGCACGGGCTCTCTAAATGGAGGGGATTTCTTTCATGGTTGGTCTTTGCATTGGGATGGAGGGTGGGCGCTCATCAGCTAATTGTGACCAGGCAGAGAACCAAGTGCAGATAAAATAGCTTTTGGCTCAGTAATTTAGGGGGAAGACAGGAAATTGATTGCCATGTGGAAGACCCTCAGTGCTTTGCTTTCTTGACTTGTGCATTTGGTTTCTAGATGATATAAGGTACAGGCAACGCTTCCCATGATGATCTGCAGCCATTTGATCCAGAGTAAGGGTCTACTCCCCCATAAGCAGGTTTTCCCCACCTAGCAGGCATGTGTTTTTGACTCATCCACTTGGGGAGCAGAATCTACTCCCCTCTCCTCCCTTGCACAGGAAGTTCAGTCCCCACAGCCTGGCATAACTTCCAAGGTCAATGAGGACCCTGGGCCTTTGCACAGCCATTCTGTTGTACCTCAGGAGCTGTGCTGCCATTGGCCGACTCCCCCTCACATCTGTTCAGCAGCAGCTGCAGGGAAGGGTCTGTGGAAATCCTGCCTCCAGCAGTGTTCACACCTGATCTGGTTTCTAATCGGAAGCATGCTTTGTTTCCATGGATTTCTAAAAGCAGCTGCTCCCTGGGTGTCCTCCCTTCTCCCCAAGAACGTGAAGAAACTCCCCTATGGCCTGCTGGGTTCCTAGGAGAGTGACACATGTGCAAAGGTGTCACCTCACTCCACAATGCCCACCTATAACCAGACAGTCTGGTGTCCCCTCCACTGATGTGAAACAGAGGGAAAGAATTGGTATCTGCTCTTGAGCTCCATTTTTATCTGCATCCTGGCTGTAGCAGGACAATCTCTAGGCAGCTTTGGGGAGAGGAGCAGAAAGCTCCTGGGAAGCCAAGTTTTGACTTTGAGATCAAAGAAGGAGAAAAGCTACCCTGACTTGCACATCTTGTGCCTCGTTTCATGCTGTCTGAAATGTGTATGGTTTTAAAAGTTGTTGAAAGTAAAATAAAACGACCTACTCTGGAACAAAGTTCACTGAGAGAAGTTTACGTGTCTTCAGTGATCTCATCTTTCCAAATTTCCCTCTTTTGAAAGAGCATATGAAAATGTGTGTGTGTGTCTTGAAATCATGAGCAACTTGATTAATGGAGTGAAGAGTGGAAATAAAAAGCAGGACAAAAATGTGCTTTGGTCATCCATGTTGTTCATTATAAGTCCCCTCCTAGGAGGTTTTTTGAAATGGCTGAGTCAGACATCTGTGGTGGGAAGTGTTTGCGTTACAGGAGTGTGTTACAAAGCACACTCTGCAATGAGTAGCATGAAGTCAGGGGGGACTTCTTGCATGAATAAGGATTACAGACAAGAGCCAGGGTTGCACAGTCAGCAAATTTCTTTGCTGGGGTCAAATTTCATTCCTTCAGCCTGGAAATCTTACTTGGTGCTTTTAAAATAGCCATTGTGTTTTTACTGTAGAGAGAGCTGCATTTTTCTGTCAAGTCTTTAATCCGTCAATGGAAGTTGCTGTTTTAAATGCACAGTCTGTTGTGATAGCCAAGACACGAAATGGAGAAGAAGCAGGATTTGATTACACAAAACAGAAACCTACCTGTCAATTCATTGGAACAAAATAGGCAAAAAGAAATGTGAATGGGCCAGATCCTCAGCTGGTGTAAGTTGGCAGAGCTCCATTGAAAACAAGGGAAGGCCAATGTGGCCTAGCAGACAGCCATAAGAACATAAGTCACTTCATCTCAGTTTCCCCATCTGTAAAATGGGGATAATAAGACCGACCTCCTTCTGTAAAGCGCTTTGAGGCATACTGATGACAAGCGCTATAGAAGGTTTAGTATTATCATTAGTGTGCCAATGTACACCAGCTGAGGGACGAACCACCATGTTCTTGGTCTCCCCATCTGGCCACATTCATGATCAGTAACTCAGCTTTCACCTGAGTTGATTTCATCTGTCATCCTATTCAGTCTTCCAAACATGCATGTGCTGAAATCCACCCACTGATCTGGCTGGTAATTAATCTACTAATCTGTTGCTCAAATAATGAGTTGGGACTAATTCACTGAATGCGTATGGGGCATTTGCTGATGCTATCTCTTGACACACTTAACTTGTTTTATTATTTCCTGGTGATTTTTGCTGTCCTTTTTTTATATATAAAGCTGCCTACTACATTCAGCATAGACAACAGTTTATCTTCCCAGGTGAGTTCATTGCTTTAATTCTGCTAACCAGCTTGTGCTGTTTCTGTCTAAATTAAACTATTTTTAAACATCCTGCTTCTTTTTGAATGCTCCTGCTTTTTCAAAAAAAAAAAAAAAAAAAAAAAAAAATTTAAAGCTTTCTCTTGTGTCAACATAAACAGTAACACTAAGCCATTCTTTCCTAATGTGTGTGTTTCTTCTTTACATTTTAAAGTGACGTGGATGACTTGTTTAGCTGCAACAGAGGAGAATCCCATCGCAAAAGTCTATGTACCACATTGATATTCCTTTGAAAAATCTTATCCCTATTTTCAGAGGGCCTCATCCTCAGCTGGTGTAAATGGATGCATCTGAGGATCTGGACCATAGGGATTTAAGAAAGCTTTAGTTGGTTCAGGTCAGACGCTTTTGGCTTTCATAGCTATTGGTGTGGAGCTGATTTTAAGGTTTGTTCGTCTAGAAGATGCAATAGTTGTTGTACTGCTACCATCAATAGAACCCATTTAAAAATTCACCCTGTTCCTTTTGGAGTCTTGTTTGGGTTTTTGTTTGTTTTCAAAATAGGGCCTTCATTAGGGAATGTATTTTTGCAGGGTCTGCCCGTGCATGCAGTAGGTGTCGGGTGTGTGGGTGTAGTAGACTGAAGGAGGAAGTGCAGCAGTGACTGTGCATGAACGTTCCCTAACCCCCAGCTCCCAACCTGTTGGTCACTAGAGTGGGCCCTTCCCTGAAGATCTTAGAATCTAATTTTCATAGAATCCTAGAACCAGAGGGTTAGATCTAATCTGACCCCTTGCCAAGGTGCAAGATTTTAGACATAACAAGTCCTGTTCCCTCTCTGTTCCTTAGCGTGCGTCTGTCACACCCTGCGATTGCAGCTTGTGGACTTACCTGAGCTAACTTGAATCTAGCTAGCTCGGGTGACGGAGCAGCGAAGCCACAGCAGCACAGACTTTAGTGTGGGTTAACTGCCCGAGTGATTACACAGGGTTCTGGGCCGGCTTGTACTAGCCATACCAAAGGCCACGCGGCTACAGCTTCACTGCTCCATTCCCTGAGCTAGCTAGATTAAAGCTAGCCTCGGATCTGTCCATACGAGCTGCACTCTGGAGTCCACCTCTGTAAAGTGGCTAATAACAATGTCTCGCAGAGGTGTCTGTAAACCACTTAGAGGGCCTTGAATGAAAGGCAAAATATTTTTGACTGAAGAATAAGATACTAATCTAATCAATAGTTACAGCGTCCTATTTCTACAACTGGTGCTCTTCACAGGAGTTTGGGTTTTTTTTAATCCAGTTTAAATTCAGATTAACTGAGACAGGCAGGCTTCCGGAAAGAGTCAGGCTTGGGTAATAGCTTGTGGGGTTGCTATAGAAAATGGGTGACCTAAGCCAAGCTGACACTGGGTGGTGCTGATGAGCCATATGGGTAAAGCAACCAATTGTATATTTTATCATGAGCATCCTTAGAAAGGTGATTTAGAAGCCGTATGAAATTGTGGGCCTGAAGCTGGCTCCAATTCTGCAAGCAGATGCACAAGTGCTTAACTTTAAGCACATGACTAGTACTTTTGACTGCTTACAGTTAAGCACATCCGGGTACATTTTTGCAGGATTAAGTTAGCAGATGACTTGAATAATTCACAAAATGTTATAGGTGGTAATTGAACAGGAAAATAATCAGATTCAATCAACATGCCCATAATTTAGCACTATGCTGGTTGTTCGTTTGCTTAGTGTGTAAAAATGTCAGTGTGTAATATACCTGCCTATGTATTTCCTGGATGAGAAATAAATCCACAGTAGTACACTGTAGGGATTAAGTGTGAAATACGTGTATTACATTGCAGATTTTTTTATTTTATTTAATTTATTTTTTTTAGAAATCCCCAGCCCCCCACAAGTAATACAGCCGCCTGAAACAGCTGAAGACACTAAGTAAGCATTCTGTTTCTTTATCCTTTTGTTCACTTCATAGCTAACTGAAAAGTTAACATTTTTGTTGAGTGGTTAGAGAAGAGGGCCAGTAGGCAGGACTTCTGGGTTCCATTCTGAACTCCGCCATCAATTCATTGTGCAACTTTGGGGAAAGCACTTAACCTCTCTTTACCAATCTTGTAAAATGGGCATGATGCTTATCTCACTCCAAGGGTATTGTGGGGCTTAACTAATGTTAATACAGCACTTGGATGCAAGGCTCCCTTAATGTGCAAAGGTTTTTTTTTGTTTTTAATCATTAGAAATGGTCAGAAAATGTGAGGAGAGGCTCCCCACAGAAAACTTCTTTAAAAAATCAATTTTTCATCTAAATTTTCCACAGAAAATGTTGGGTTTACTGAAGAATGTTGGCCAAAAACTAAATTATTTGTTTGTGGCTGAAATATTTCTGTTTACAGGCATTTGGGGTTTTTTGTTTGTGTTTTTTTGTTAACAGCAGCAAAAAAATCGTTAATTGAAAAACCAACTTTCTATCAAACAGTTTCAACATAATATTTTTGGCTAGTCTTATCAGTCATTATTATTATTCTTCCCCAGTAGTCTTCTAAGCCCGTGAGCATTAGAAAATGACATTTGCCAAATAACGTGATGGACGATGCTTGCAGGTTGCGTTGCCTAGTGGCCTCTGCTCGCCACGCCTCTACTCTTTTCCCCTGGGCCACTGTCACGCCCCATGGCGCTCTGTCTTTTGATGGGGGTTGACCCAATCCTCCGGTCAGGTCACCAATTCCTCTTCTCTCTCTGCAAGGAAGATATGGGGTCTGCCTATTGATCCCTGCGGGTGTGCAATCCCAAACAGGGGTTTCCAAAAAACATCACCCTTTCCTTCCTCCCTCCAAGGGGGGGGGAGTCTAGCAGTGAGGCTTTTCATGCCCTTCTGAATGAGGGGGGTTGGTAGAGGGGAGCCCAGGTCCTCCCACCCCACTGGGTTCCAGCCCAGGGCCCTGTAAGAGGTACCAATGTCCAGCATCCAACCCAACCTTAAGGGTTGCCTTAGGCTGCCTCGCTGGGCCGCTTCCTCCCACCCATGCTCTTGCCGAAGTCTTATCGTTTGCCTCACAGTAGTAAAGGAAAAGATAATAGTTGAACCATCAGCTCAGGTTTTATTTCCCCTCCAGTAGAATGTTTCTGCAGCACCCTTCTCCAGGGGCTCTCAAGGTGGGTCTCTCTCTCCCTGCCCTCTTGGGTGCCTTCTGAGATGCCTGGGGTCGACCTCCAGCTGAAACCAGCTCTGCAGGTGTGGCTGGGTGGGAGTCTCCTGGGTCCAGAGTTGCTCCTTACCCTTCAGTTCCAGTGTGGGTTTTATATACCTCATCACAGCTAATGAAATTGAAAAGTTAACAAACTGGTGACTCGTGGGAAGTGGGGTGAGCCGGAATGGAACCTTTAAGGGTCTGATCCAAAATTCTGTCTCTTTTCTTTCCAGCCCTCTCTTGGGCTTTTCATGTGCTGCGCTGGGTGTTTGGTTTTTTTGGCCTGTGACCCAGTTCCCCTGTACTGTTTATTACATTAGCTGATGCAGCCACTTATCATTCCAAAGCATTAATGGTCAGTGACAGCCTAGAGTAATACACATAATGGGCAGAGTTACTGATGGCTGTTTGAAGCTGCAGTTGCTGGCGCTTGTGGGGTTTCATGTGAAAAGGGAAGATGCGGCTTCCTGGGGGCATACAAGGGAGAAGTTCAGCAGAGCAGCCTTAAAGGGATTAAATTTAGCATTGAATTCGAATGACCTACACATTTACACAGGCTGGTCTACGTGGCTGGAAGGACCTTACATTTTAGGTAGGCAACTAGAAACCTGGATCAGAGACCCTGGTCAATAAAACTAATCCTAGTGGGCCAGAATAATCTCTTACCGCTCCAGTAGAATTACACCTCGGATGAATTCAGCATATTGCTTGTTACCCTTTGCACCACTGAAATGTGGCAACAGGAAGCTGATGTAGGAACTACATGAAGCTAGTTGAATCATGTGAATATCCTGTCTTGCCCTTTGGCTGCCTGGATGAACTCACCAACAGTTCATGTACACAATCCTCAACAAGTCTTGATGCTTCTTTTTAAAAGCCTTCTGTGCCTCTAACCTCTCATGGTTGTGCAGCTGCAGCTGGTCAATGTACCTTTTGGGTGCCCTGGGGAGATCAGATAAGTTCAGTGAAATGGACCTTGCCGGGTTTTAGGATTTACAGAGCATGGTATGTCCGGCTCTAAGCATCCTTTGGGATCTGGATTGTAAAGATCACCGCCAGGCGGATCACTGTTCATAGTCTTTGGGAGTTAATAACATTATAGCCAATACTCCATATTGCTCTGTCAATGTAGGTGCATCTGCACTGAGAACATTAGGTTGCCTGGTACAGCAGTAGCCAGTAATGGTGCCTCTGGACTGCTGCTAAACTGTTGACCATGTCATGAAAACCTATTCAAACCCTACCTGCCTTCAGCTATCACTGCTGCTACTACATGTCCAGATGCTCCCTTGCTGGCCGTTGCTGTAGCAACGGGCCCTTCTCCTTCTAGTGGAGACAAGGCCTTAGTGGTGGTTCAGTTGCACCTCTGAAGTAGTCTTCTGAAGTTCCCTATCTGCTAACTGGAGAATAAAGAGCCCTCCTCTGATGTGGTACGTTAGTAGATACACTCTGGTTCTCGTCTCAACTCTGTTGATGGCGCTGAAAATCTAAGCAGCAGCCCAGCTTCCTAGCCTGAGTCCACGTGCCGTCATATTTTCATTGTAAACCCATTTTCTCTTGATAGTGCTGATGAACAGCTGGACACAGAGGGGGTTGAAGAACCTGATGCAGAGGTATGCTTGTGGGTGACATGGATCACCTTGCTTCGTCCGCACTCCTACGCAGTCACGCAGGTTCTATTAAAAGCAAAATAGCAGTGCCGTGGCCTTCAAGATAGGACTACTGAAATCAGCATTGCTTTACTGTGTAATGAAATAGAGGTCTGTTCTACAAAATATCTCCTTTAGTAACCCACTGTTCATGCTACAACCGGGTTAGGCTGCAAACACTTGGGTATTTTTACTTGGCTACATCTAACTTGCCTGCCTGTTAGTGATACCCTTTCCAATTGGACTAAGGAGCTCTTTTGTTATTCGCTCACTTCTCAATAAATTGGCATGACTATTTGGTGCCGGTATGAGGGTTGTAGTTTTCATCTAGAAAAAGCCTTTGATTGCTGTGATTGTTGGAGGTGCATTTGTTTTTAAAAACATTTTTGTAAAATAACCCTTTTAAATCTGCATGTCATATCTAAGTGGTTAAGATCCAAGACTTCCTATAAATCAGGGGTGGCCAACCTGTGGCTCCGGAGCCACATGCGGCTCTTCAGAAGTTAATATGCGGCTCCTTGTATAGGCACCGACTCTGGGGCTGGAGCTACAGGCACCAACTTTCCAATGTGCTGGAGGGTTGAGGTTCTCCCATTAATCATCTTTGGGGTTTATGTTGGCTGGAGGAATACAAATACAATTTGGGCTAAGAGGTCAGTGACCAGCCACCAGGTGGGACTCTAGTGTAACTGTTATTCCTGTCCCCACCCACCCCCCTTTCTGATTTGCAAACAGGTGGAAGAGCAAGAGACGAATAAATCGGAACCGGAGGACGATGAGGACGAGCTAGACGACTTGCCCAGCAAGAGGCCGCACTGGAAAGGGATGATCTCCCGGAAGGCCAGCCAGACCAGCGTCTACTTGCAGGAGTGGGACATTCCTTTTGAACAGATTGAGCTGGGGGAGCTCATTGGCCAAGGGCGCTGGGGGAAGGTTTACCGGGGGAAATGGCACGGAGAGGTGGCCATCAGGTTGTTGGAGATCGATGGGAACAATCAGGACCATCTCAAGCTCTTTAAGAAGGAAGTGATGAATTACAGGCAGACCCGACATGAGAACGTGGTGCTCTTCATGGGGGCGTGCATGCACCCCCCTCATTTAGCCATTATTACCAGGTGAGGACATAGAATTTCACTGCTATGACTTTCATAGGGCTCTTATCGCGGATCAGAAAGCAGATGTAATGTGTAAGGCTCTGGGTTGGGAGCAATGGAGACCAATGTCCCCTCTCCACAGACAGGTAAAGCAAGAGCAGTAGTAGCATATGGTTCCAGCATCCTGCCCTGCCAAAGTGACTCCTCCATGTGTGGGAAGGACTAGGGGGTGTCCAAGCTTGAAGCCTACTCACTCTTTGACGTCTCTGCTGGCTGAAAGGTGTAGAGTGCAAAGTACTATTTAAAGCAGGTCAGGCAACCACAGTCTGGCTTTTTGCGTTTGGAAAAGAAGTGTGTAATTTATATTTTCTCCCATCCAGGGAGCACATTTTTGAAAACCGAGAAATGTTCTAAGAGTCAGTACATGGACCTGATCTGTTTACAAAATGCTGTCTCATGAGCTATCCTTTTCGTTCCACTTCTAACCAAATTTAGGGAAGACTAAACAAAGCAAGAAACAGGAAAAGAAGTTACCTTTCTCTTCCTCCCATGGTTCTTAGCGATTTGTGTACAGTACATTAGTTTAGGCCTGGTTTTCATTTACACTGCTCCAGAAGTTGCAAAGAGGCCCGGAAGTGAGTGTAAATGCCCACTTCAAGGCACTGCCAAAGTAGTGTAAAGGGGCCTATTGTAAATGGGAATCAGGCCCATTTATATTTTCTAGACACTGTCTTTTGTGGGGGAGGGTCCTGTGTTCTAAAACCCTGCCATCAACATCCATATGAAACTGACAGATGAAGCACTTTCAAGTCTAGATGTATTTTTCCCCAAGGGAAGGACGGGTAAATGTTTAGGAACTTGCATTTTTCACCACATTGTCTCCTCTTTCTCTTCTCCTCCTCTCTCTCTCCCCCCCCCCCCCCCCCCCCCCCCCCCCNCTGTTAGTGATACCCTTTCCAATTGGACTAAGGAGCTCTTTTGTTATTCGCTCACTTCTCAATAAATTGGCATGACTATTTGGTGCCGGTATGAGGGTTGTAGTTTTCATCTAGAAAAAGCCTTTGATTGCTGTGATTGTTGGAGGTGCATTTGTTTTTAAAAACATTTTTGTAAAATAACCCTTTTAAATCTGCATGTCATATCTAAGTGGTTAAGATCCAAGACTTCCTATAAATCAGGGGTGGCCAACCTGTGGCTCCGGAGCCACATGCGGCTCTTCAGAAGTTAATATGCGGCTCCTTGTATAGGCACCGACTCTGGGGCTGGAGCTACAGGCACCAACTTTCCAATGTGCTGGAGGGTTGAGGTTCTCCCATTAATCATCTTTGGGGTTTATGTTGGCTGGAGGAATACAAATACAATTTGGGCTAAGAGGTCAGTGACCAGCCACCAGGTGGGACTCTAGTGTAACTGTTATTCCTGTCCCCACCCACCCCCCTTTCTGATTTGCAAACAGGTGGAAGAGCAAGAGACGAATAAATCGGAACCGGAGGACGATGAGGACGAGCTAGACGACTTGCCCAGCAAGAGGCCGCACTGGAAAGGGATGATCTCCCGGAAGGCCAGCCAGACCAGCGTCTACTTGCAGGAGTGGGACATTCCTTTTGAACAGATTGAGCTGGGGGAGCTCATTGGCCAAGGGCGCTGGGGGAAGGTTTACCGGGGGAAATGGCACGGAGAGGTGGCCATCAGGTTGTTGGAGATCGATGGGAACAATCAGGACCATCTCAAGCTCTTTAAGAAGGAAGTGATGAATTACAGGCAGACCCGACATGAGAACGTGGTGCTCTTCATGGGGGCGTGCATGCACCCCCCTCATTTAGCCATTATTACCAGGTGAGGACATAGAATTTCACTGCTATGACTTTCATAGGGCTCTTATCGCGGATCAGAAAGCAGATGTAATGTGTAAGGCTCTGGGTTGGGAGCAATGGAGACCAATGTCCCCTCTCCACAGACAGGTAAAGCAAGAGCAGTAGTAGCATATGGTTCCAGCATCCTGCCCTGCCAAAGTGACTCCTCCATGTGTGGGAAGGACTAGGGGGTGTCCAAGCTTGAAGCCTACTCACTCTTTGACGTCTCTGCTGGCTGAAAGGTGTAGAGTGCAAAGTACTATTTAAAGCAGGTCAGGCAACCACAGTCTGGCTTTTTGCGTTTGGAAAAGAAGTGTGTAATTTATATTTTCTCCCATCCAGGGAGCACATTTTTGAAAACCGAGAAATGTTCTAAGAGTCAGTACATGGACCTGATCTGTTTACAAAATGCTGTCTCATGAGCTATCCTTTTCGTTCCACTTCTAACCAAATTTAGGGAAGACTAAACAAAGCAAGAAACAGGAAAAGAAGTTACCTTTCTCTTCCTCCCATGGTTCTTNTTGCAAAGGAAGGACGCTTCACTCATTTGTAAGGGATCCCAAGGTATCTTTGGATATTAACAAAACCAGGCAGATAGCTCAAGAAATCCTTAAGGTAAGAGAGAGAACACTAGGCGAATGGAAGAGGTGGTTGGTTGCAGAATTAAAACTTTCTGGTGGCTTTTGAGCTGGGCAACATATTTGCAGTGACATTCCAAATCCTATGGAAGTCTGGAAGTCAAAACCCTGGATCAGGTTTTTCCAGAACTTCGCTGATGCCTGCAAACCATTCGAGTAAAGCTTGTAGCTGATTGCTCTGTCTTAGACCTTGTCTACATTTAGGGTTTGCTTTGACTTCAGCCACCAGTGTAACTTCATCAGTGCAAGCTGCTATTTGACTGATGGGGGCAGATACTCAGCTAGTGTAAATGGTCATAGCTCCATTGAAGCTCATTGCCATCAATGAAGCTATGTCAATTTACCCCAAATGAGGATCTGCCCCATGGGGCTTATCCCTCTTTTGAAATCAGGGCAAGTAGCACCAGTGCAAATTGCAGCCAATAGCACCTTACCCTGACTACACTACATGCTTGCAGAAGGTAGCTACATCAGTGGCTGTAACGGGCAAATCACCAGTGTGGATGAAGTCTATGATAAGAATTCTGCTATAGTAAGAGGAAGAAACTTTTTTTGAATGTCCAGGCGCTGCCTCATTAAGTCATGCAAGAGAGACCACCATTATGCTAATGTATAAGAAATGATCATACCCGTGGATAACCCTGGTATTACTTTAATTACAGTGCTGTGTTGATGTTTTTGCTACAGATCTCTCTCTCTGTCCTGTCCTGTCCTGTTTAGAATGCAGATCACTCTAGCCAGTGATATGTTTCTTGGCTTATTTGGACTTTTCCATGCTGCCGAAAGCTGGGCTAATCTCACTTCCTGCTTCTCATGAGATAATAATTACAAGGCATGCCAAATGAAAGACACTCTTTGGCTTTCTCTGTCATATAGTCTGTTCCTTGGGACTGCTTGCGTTTACAGTCTGCTTTGCTCCAAATGCAGATTCACAATAATGACTTTCCTCTTGGGCAGAAGATTCTTCCAGTTGACCAGTGTTTATGGATTTTGTGAGGTGTTTTTATAGGACAATGCATGGGGCTGTGACTCAGGCAGCCTGCTTTCTATTCCTGACTCTGCCCCCAGGTTGCCATGTGACCTTGGGCAAGTTACTTGTTAACTTCCTTGACTTGGCTCTGATGAAAGCTTTCGAAATGCAGCCAAATGTGCTGTACTGCAGGGCTCAGCTTGGGGGGGGAGGGGTCGAATTCTTTCTATAATTCTGATCCGTGGGCTGGGGGATAAACTCAGGGCTATATAGTTGCTTCCCTCAATCCACATTGGATCTCCCGCTGGTTTCAATGGGAGGCTGGCACAAAGATCATGGCTTTGTATGTAAGCACCTAAGCTCTTGTTAAATAACAATGATATTGACTGTCCCATTCAGTATCACTCAATGGGGAAAATGTGCTCAGCTTTAACGACTGCTATTTCTGCCCTCTTCTTTTGCTTTATTCTCCATCCTCCTTTACGTTTCTCTCCCCCTTCTCTGCCTGCACCTCTCCTCCTTTCTCCCTTCTGCATCTTCTAGCCCAAGTCTCTCTCTCTCTCCCCCTCTGGGCTTCACTCCACCTGCTTTCCCATCCCATCTGCTAAAATGGTCAGCAGCGAGAGGGTTCATATTGACATGTCAAGTGTCTGCTGTTAGGGTTAGGTCTCAACACCCCAGCGGCCTGGGAGTTCACACCTCTCAGAAAAGTTGTTTCCGGCTGTCTGTCTCCGGTCTTGGGGCCTTGTCTACACTCAACTTTTTTTTTATTTTGAACTCTCCCACCCTTGCACTTTAACTTCTGCAGAGTCTGCGTGGCGGGCCATATCGGGCGCGTGCAGGTGACAGCGATCCGCCGAGCCTGCGTCTACAGATTCGGGTTCACCAGGCTGATGCTACCGCGCACTGAAACTAGTGGTGGACACAGCGCTTTCTACCTTGCGGCCTGGGCTGGAGCTCGTGGTCTGAAGTCCAGCGAGGGGCGTAGCGTCTTCACAGCTATTTTTAGCGCCGTAGCACAAGCCCGAATCTGTCAACCCAGGCTCAGAGGCTCGCTGCATAGACGTACCCAGTGATGCTTCAACTGGGCTGGGCCTGCGGGCTGGGCATTTGACGCTCCTGCTGCTGAAGCCCAAGAGGAAAGTTCTGTTCCGTTTCCTAATGCGCTAGGTGTGCTCGCTTTGTCGCTGCTAGGGCTCGGGAAGGCAGCTCACTGGCAGCCGATTGCTGACGGAAGCTGGATAACGAATGCACGTAGGCAGATGGCCCTGGCAGTACAGGAGCCAGATGCTTTTTCCACAGCACACGGCAGGCAGTGCCACATTGTGGGCTTAGAGGCTGCATAGCTGGAGAGGGACGTTTCAGTCTCTGTGCTGTAGCAACCCAGCAATATGTTACGGCAGGAGCTCTGGCCCATGGGCAGGAACGTGGATTGGTATTAGGTACTCAAAATAAATGATGAGGCTGCAGGTACTGGGAATCTATTCCCTTCCCATCCCTGTCCCTCCTCTTCCCCCACTAACCTGCTGATCTGCATCCTTTCCCCTCCCCCTGTCGGATACCAAGATTGTCAAAGCGCAGAACCGGAAGCCCTAGCAGGGCTGTGTTGGGAAGGGGAAGGGGGTCTGGGAGCTGGTTAGTGCATTAGCCTGAGACTCGGAAGACAGGTTCAATTCCCTGCTGTCCCACAGACTTCCTGTAAGTCACCCAGGCTCCCTGAGCCTCCCGTCTGGAAACTGGCAAAAATAGATCACGGGGTGGGGGTGGGGGGATAAATCTGTTAAAAGAATGTCACACACAACCAGGTCATATGGAAATGCGGGCTATGTAAGGTAGGGTTACAGCCAAGTGTATCAATCTTTTCCAGGGCATGGGGTATCTTCATGCAAAGGGGATTGTGCATAAAGATTTGAAGTCCAAGAATGTCTTCTATGACAATGGCAAAGTGGTGATCACAGACTTTGGACTATTTGGAATTTCGGGTGTGGTTCAGGAGGGAAGGTAAGTTAACCCTTAACGTCTCTAGTCCATTTCTGAAACAAGAAATAGTGACCAAGTAGACAAGGGGCCAGATTCTGATCTCCATTACACTGGTGTAAATCAGGAGAAATGATATAGACACCTAACTTTAGACACCCAGGTTTGAAAAGTGGTGTGTGTATGTATGTGTCTGTCCTGCTAAGGCACTCTGGCAGAATAAAGGAGTCTTAAAGCAGGAGGAAATGGGCCCCTGGAAATACCCCCCCGCACAGACATCCTTCCAGCATGGTGTAGTGCTGACATAAGGGTTCGGTACCAGCTGTGCCCCTAGCCCACAGTGTTGGAGGCAAAAGGGGGTGTGTGTGGTCAGAATTCATTACACTACAGCCCTCCTCTGCTTCCCAGGGTCTATGGGGGACCATGGGAATTAGTATAAGATAGAGCAGCCTCCAGGTTGCTCTAAATTACATCAGGGGCTGAGCAGGCCCCTGCACAGCCTCAGAACATAAGGAGCAAGTGCCGGAATGGAGCTACTGAGAATTAGGCCCAGTATATTTATATGGTAAAAAATAAAACTTAGAGAAGAAATGTACAGAGTAAAAGACTTTCCATCCAGAGTTCCTGTGCTCAAGGGCATGTAAAAGGGGTTAGCTAATCTCACTTCCTCCTTGAACTCAGGCGTGAAAATGAACTGAAACTGCCCCATGACTGGCTGTGCTATCTGGCCCCTGAAATTGTTCGTGAGATGTCTCCTGGGAAAGACGAAGACAAGCTGCCCTTCTCCAAGGCTGCAGACGTCTATGCTTTCGGGTAAGAATGTGAATCATTGGTAGGGATGCGTGAACCCACTAAATTATGGCTTGATCCAAAGCAAAGGGAAAGAACCACATTCATTGGAATGGGCTTTGGATCTGGCCTCGAGCACAGAGACCTGAATAATGGTGAGGTTTTCTTCTGTGCTGTTCAATCCTGTCAAAGATAGAATCAGGACTCACGATTTGTCAGACCACTCTGTTTTATTAGCGCAGCGCTGTGCTAATACAACCAGATAATGTGAGCACCATATAAGACTCAGACTGTCTTATTTATACAGATAAAAGGGGGGGTGAACTTAACAAGAAAACAAAGGAAGCAAAGCTGATAAGTTTTCTCGGGGCCAGACACACACATCTTATTTCCTTATTAACTCTTAGCAATCTTCTGCTAATGTCCCACCATTAGCTTAGGTGCGACTCATTGTTCTATATCTTAATGTTTCTCTTCCTGACAACTATATTTCAACATTCCTCATTCCTGCTTAAAGGAACCATTTCTTTAATCCATTCTATTTTTACAATATAATTCATTCTGCTTTCACAATCCCTTGCTGCAAAAGATGTAAGCCAGCAGACTTTTTATCCGAGAGGAAGGATTGCCTTGTGGTTAAGGCACAGGACAGGGAGGCAGGAGTTACATGTTTTATTCCTCTATGATATTGGTCATATCCCATAACTGATCAGTGCCTGAGTGTCCCCATCTGTAAAACAGAGTTGTCTGTACTCTGTCTTCCTCACAGGGATGTTGTGAGGCTTAATTTATTTACCGGTGTTTCAGGACCGTTTGGTATGAGCTCCAAGCAAGAGAATGGCCTTTCAAGAGCCAGCCGGCTGAAGCACTCATCTGGCAGATCGGAAGCGGAGAAGGAGTGAAGCATGTCCTTGCTACAGTTAGTGTAGGGAAAGAAGTCAGTGTAAGTTGAAATCCTTTCAAAGAGCCACTGATCAGAGATTCTGTAACAGGTCTGGAGAGGAGGGGGAAGCTTAAAGGTATATGTACTTGAAGCATCAATCAAAATTATGAAGGAAAAGGGAAAAACACACCCCCAAAATCAATAGTACCTTACCAGCTATTTTGCCCCAATTCAGATACGTACACACTCAGGTACCACGTGGCGTTCTGGCCCAGTCATGGACCAGAGCTTCACTGCGCTAGGCGCTGTACAAACATAGAACAAAAAAATGGTGCCTGCCTCAAAGAGCTTTACAAACTAGCTGCCGTTCTCATGGTGAAAGGCGTTTCCTTGCCCCAAACGCTGAACAGAGAAGGAACTGGGTGCTTAGCTCATTGGGTGAAATTCTGGCCTCAGTAAAGTCAATGGCAAAACTCCCTTTTATTTTGGTGGGGTCAGGATTTTACCCCCTAGTTTCCTAAGCCTTTCCCATTTTCCGTAGATTTACACTCTCAGAATTATCCCCAGACTATTCCACTTGGAGGAGGATAGTGTCAGATAGCACAGCTTTTGTATCTGCTTACACTTACCCCTCTCAGTAAGAGCCCTGAATGTCCCCCTGCACCCTGGAACCTCTGTGGCTTGTTACAGAGGGGAGAGGTGGCTGCATGGGTGTCAGGCTCCGCACATGCTGGATCAGAATCCTGTGCCAGCTCCTCCTAGGACAGTGCAGTTGGGATTTCCAGGGGAGCCAGGGGAGAAGGGACAGCACGTTCACTGGGTTGGGATTTCTTTGGTCCTGTGGCTGCAGCCCTTCAAGTTCAGGGGCTGGAGCTCTTTTTGTGGAGAACCTGCAGGGTTGCTCTGTACACTGCCCACAAGCTGGAGTAGGCTTCAGCCTCCATGTAGTTTCTCTCACACACATCATTCGTTCAGGGGCTGGACACGTGTGTATTGGGGAGGTGGGGTGGATTAATTTCACTCGTCTTGTGGAAATCCGTAAGCTCTGTATTGTTTAGGCTGTTGGCAGGATTGTTTGAAGCATGTCCCCTTGTCCTGAATAACTGATGGGGAATAAAGAGCAAAGTCAAGATTTTTCAAGTGACTGGTGGCTTTGGGCACTCAACTTGAGAGACTCCAATTTTCAGAAGCTGCTGAGCACCTGCTGTCTGAAAATCAGGCCCCTTCAAAGTGTCACAAAAGTTGGGTGCCCAAAACCAGAAGCATCCAGAATCCCTAGTAATTTGGCCCCTGTCACTGGCCTCGTGAACTAAACAGGATGATAATGACACCCCCCCCCCCCCCCCCCCCCCCCCCCCCCCCCCCCCCCCCCCCCCCCCCCTCNGTTGGTCTTTTGACCTCAGCAAGAGACCCAGCTTTACTCTCCTCGTGGATATGCTTGAAAAACTGCCAAAACTGAACAGACGGCTGTCGCATCCTGGACACTTCTGGAAATCTGCAGAGTGAGTATCTCCTACTTACTTCCATGGGAGTGGGATTGGACCTATAGAATGTACTTTTTTTTTTCTCTTCTGTATAATGCTGTAATAACTGGGTTATATTTATTCGATATTCACTAACTTAACACTTAACCCCTTCCCCAGCATAAAATGATTCATTCCATTTTTAAAAATGTCTTTATTGATTTCCCCCCCCCCCCCCCCCCCCCCCCCCCCCCCCCCNCTACTTTAAAAGGAAGAGTAAATCCATTGTCAGTTATTCACCCTGGGTTTTAAATCAGCTTCTGAGGCAGAAAGTCCATCAGGGTTGGTGAAAAGTGGCAGAAACAACCATGTAATGTTTGCGGGAGGGGCCATCTTGGCCTCAAAAGTGGGTGGTAGTGGCTGGAAAGGGGGCGTGGCAAAGGGATGTGCTGGAATATATTTTGAGGATTGACCTATGGAATTATAGCTGTAACCTAAATGGTGATACAGTCATGAGTCTCTGAAGTAAATGATAGGGATAAACCAAAATCTGATGTGAAATTCACCTTAGTGTTGAAGAATAGTATCAAGCCCCTTGTACCACAGGGCCTGAGCATTTTAACCTCAGTCTCATGAATAGCCACTAACTCAGGGAGACGTAGCTTCTGATTCTGCGTGCATTGAAACCAATGGGAGGAGTTCTTCTTCCCTTGACTTCAGTGGGAGCAGAACTGAGTCAACACTGTAGCCAGTGGGCCTGATTTCATCTCATACCAGTTTAATGTCAGTGTAACTCCATCAGCATTCGTTACGTGCTTACATGACTAATGTGAGGAAGGGCTATTCGAAAGAATAAGGATTTGCAGAATTGGGCCTTTACGCCCCGATTCAAGAAAGTATCCTGATCTCAGGAAAGCGCTTTATTTCCATTGAAGTCAGTGGGACTTAAGCACATGCTTAAAATTACACACATGCTTGTATGCTTTCCAGAACCAGTTCCCCAAAGCAGGGTTTATGTGAGGTACTGAGACCCAGTGGACTGGGGAGAATTCCACTCTTAGGGAATATTTTGCTCATTGCTATATTTTCATGAACAGAACTTCTAATATTTATTTTTCTCTCTCCTTTTTTTCCAATGGTTTCATCATCATCTTTCCCATCTCTTAACCTTTCGTGATCCTCCTGCGGTATCTTGCCATAACGCCTCAAATGCTTCACCTTTTTCTGTATTGCAATTACCACTGCATTTCCTGATTTCTGCTCTTTGAACACTTCACCAATGTCCCTGTGCAAAATCTTCCTGACGCGGAATTCTGAATACTTTGAATTCATTCTGAAATGTGACTTTTCTCCAAGACCCTGGCATCATTACTATACAAAAGGACACTACTCTCAGCAAAGAATGAACATTTACTGTCCAGTCATTGAGAAATAGAGCTTTCTGATATTTTTCCTCTCTGCATCAATCTCTGCTTTAAACATAAAGCACCCTGAATCCTTTATACTTGTCCCATTATAGTAATTTTTCTAAAGCTATAACACAAATGTTCTTAAAAAGAACACGTCAAATATATCACCAGTTATACAGATACTGCACAATGGCCTGCTGCTGGGAAAGCCAAGTGTCTTCTTTGCACCCTGAATGCTACAGCAGCGACAATGGGGCAATTTAACCTTAGTCCTTGCTATTGTTGATTGAGCTCTGACCTTTAAGTAATGTGATAATAGACTTTTGGGGATTAATTATAAAATCATAGACAATTTCAAGGGTTGGGTTTTGTTTTTAAACATATTTGAAAATGATGTTGAAACTTAAGCTAAAATATGTAAGCACATGTATTGCATATAATTACACTGCTTTTCCTACCTGTGCTTCTGTTATAAGATAAATAGCCTGTTCTTTTTTTCTCCCCTCTGGTCTAATAAGATTTTACCTTAGCAATCCCTCTTTGATTGAGTTAGCAGAGTTAGATAGTAAAAGGTGGGCCGGATCCTGTTTTGTGCATAGACCTCCCCGTGAATTCAGTGGCAATTCCACCCCTGGAGCAGTTACAGGATGAGGTCAGTAGCTGATGGAGTTACAGTGGAGATGAATCTATCCCTTTGTGTCTAGTCTCCTGAGAGATAATTAACCGTAACATAGAATGTGACCTGTACACTGTCTAGTGCCTGAAAATCCCCCCTTACCTTATAAAGCACATCTTAATATGGATGGTTCTAGTTCATAGCTGAAAGATGCTAAGATCATGAATAGCTTGTTTACACGTAGGGATTTGTGGTCAGATTTGTAAAGATGTTTAGGTGCATAAAGATGTGGATACTTAATGGGGCTTTCAAAAGCACGCACATGTCTGCTCCCATCAGACCCTTTATCTGAACAGCTTTCCTCTACACACTGAGGTATTTTTAAAATCCCTTTGAAAGGTGCTGGACTGACAGCCCTGGAGAGGGAAGCCCTCTGTTTAGCCCCAGCCTACCAGCAGCATGAGTGTTCCTCAACGTGCCTCTGACCGGTTTGATAGGGTGGCTGGATCGCCAACCCCATTTTGATTGGCCAGGAAGGACCTCACTGAATTCCAAATGTGACTGGGCACTTGCCACTAGGGATGGGATTGGGATCGCCCATTAAGTCAAAGTTCAGCCACAACCAGCCTTGGCTCCCTTCTAACCTGCTATGTAGAGGTGAAGGGCTCCCTAACCCATTGCCAAGTCCCTGTTGAGCTGTCCGGTCTCCGTTGTGACGTTTCCCCTCCCTTTGTATTCACTTACACTGATCCTTCTTTCTGTGACTCTAAATCATTTACCCATTTGGGTGACGTGACTACTCATTGGCTATGAAGTTTGTCTAGCAAATCTGACTCAGCAGCATGTCCAAAAGGAGTCTGCTTTTCTTGCTGTAGATAACTACAGTACAGAAGAACACAGTATTGTACAAAACGTGCAGTATATCTTAAAATGTCCAAATGTTTCTGTTCAGTGACTTTGTCGTGTTTCTCTGCACAATAAAGGACACTTCTGCTAGATAAGTGGCCACTCTGAATTTTTATGAATGGTCTGGCACCTTTTCGCTAACTTAGCATTTCCCAAAACTTTGGAAGGTCAACTTCCCTTCAAGAAGATGAATCCAGTAGTGACCCCTGTAGGCCCCATCCCATGTGTTCTCAAAGGCATCCCCAAAAGAAGCTGTCACTGCGGGCTTGTCTATATGGGGAGATGGACTGTAACAACTATGTGGAGCAACTATTCTGCAGTGGCTATTTTGGAATAGGTCCCCATGTGGGCACACTTCTGGAATAAGTCACTTTATTCTGGAATGATTAGTGCACTTCCAAAGCAGAGTAATTAATCTGGAATAAAATCACTTTTATTCTGGAATAGTGTGTGGAATAGCGTATTCTGCAATAGCTAGTATGGCCACTTTCCCTGTGTAGACAAGCTCTCAGAGTAGTTTGTGTAGATCTTCATAAATTGATACTTCCTCTCCCTTTTCCATGCTTTTAATGGAGATATATTGTAAGTGTCAACAGTGTTAATTATCAACATTGGCGTTTGAGTTGGTGCCCGCTGAATGAATGGGGCAGTTCACAACTCAGAGCTATTGTTTCAGGCTCAGTCTGTTTCAGGCAGACATTACTGGATTGGTTACTTTCAGGTCATGTTTTTGAAGGTTTTCTTCATGACCGTAACAGCTAGAGACTGACTTCTCATTTTTAAATGCAAGTTGTGTGATTCTGAGGCACAATAGAGAAACAGAGGTTCACACCCTCTCTGGCAAATCGTTTGGGTTCACCATGCACTTTGAGAATCACTACACTAACCCCTTGATTTATTTTAGGATAAGCATCACAATGTATAATTCTCTAAAGCTTGCTTCTAGTGACTGCAAACTAACTCTTATTGGTTTTTTTTCTTCTTCCTATCTTTTATAGGTTGTAGCTACTGGTGCAATAACTGGGTCTGCCTTGCATGCTTCCATGTGTTGTATCCTAATCGACAACTTGGACAATCATCTCTCACTTAAAAACAAAACTACCAAATTTTTTAACCTTTGGACATAACCAACACTTTACGAATTCCTCTCTCCTGTCTTTTCTCTTGGTGTGGGCTGTTAGCTTGAATAACAACGCTTGTCTTCAAGAAAAATTGCTGTCAACTAACAACGTGGCCATTGGTGTTCACTTCTGAATCATTTCAACAGGGCAGGCTGTAACTTCTTCCTTGAAATGGTCTTGTGATTACTGTCTAACGCCTACTACTAGCAAGGCATAAGCAACAGAAATGGCGCTCTGTTGGATTCTGTAGTTGTGGGTTGTTTTGTAGTTGCTAAATGTTGTTTTCGGTTGTGTGCATTCTGCAAGCCTCATCCAACGAAGAATGGCACGGGACTCAGGCAGCTGTGAGTCCTTAGGTTACACCTCAAATTGTTATTGCTGTACTGTGTAGCTCCTGAATGTTATGTTTTCACAGGCACAAATTATCATTAGGAACTAGTGCTGAACAGGGTGGCAAGTTTGTATAATTTTTGGTGGTGCCCAGAACGGGTCCAGGTCTCCCCCACCCCACCAGTAAGCAGATATATATATTTATTAAAATAATGTAAAAATGGACTGGAAACAGTAAGCGTTTAACAGTTTCCCTATATTGCACNAAGGGTTCACGGTGCAGGAGGGGGCTCAGGGTTGGGGTGCAGGGGGGCGAGGGCTCTGGCTGGGGGTGCGGGCTTTGGGGTGGGGCAGGGCTGGGGATGAGTTTGGGGTGCAGGCAGGCTGACCCGGGGCTGGGGCCAGAGAGAACTCCAGTCGTTCCCCCCCCCCCTCCCGGCAACACACTCACCCAGCACAGTCACTGCACATGCTCCTGGGGCCGGGCCCCTCTCAGGTCCAGGAAGCCCCCTCGCCTCCTTGTGGTGGGTGCCGGGGGGGGGGAGGAGGCTGCCATCACGTGTGCGCCTCCTCCCTCTGCAGGTAGCAGCTGTGCCTCAGCCTGCCGCCGGCGCCACTCCCTTTTGTAGCCAGCAGCTATTAGGGCCGGAGCCAATTTCCATTCAAACCAGTAACCCTTTTTTGTCATTGACTTGAATGGGAACTGGTTGAGGAGTTTAGTGACTGAGACTTAGGTCCTGAAAGGGTATTTGGGCTCCTCACTTCCACTGAAATCAGTCAGTGAACGCCTCGCTTTCCAGGGGAGAGAACTGGAAGGAGGTAGGCTTCCTTGCTCAAGGTGTGTCTACGCTAGAAACACTTCTGCAGTACAGCTGCCGCTTTGGTGCTGTAGTGTAGACACTACTACAGCGATGGAAGAACCCCTTCCCTCACTGTAAAGCCACCTCCTCTGAGAGGCAGTATCTAGGTCTATGGAAGAATTCTTCTGTTTCACAGCCCTGAGCGATGTAGTGAAGCCGACCTAACTTTGTAGTGTAGAGCAGCCCTCGGTTTGGGACCAATTGTAACTTTTAAATTACTTGTGGCTTCTCCCTCCCCTTTACACACCCACACAGGCCCAGGAACAATCCAGCCATCTAAATTTAATCAGTCATTTTATTAGCTTTGCTAATTAGGGCCCCTATTCAGCAAAGGGCTTTGCTTTAAGTTCCACTACTTCAATTTAAGCATGTGTTTTGAGCTTTGAATCAAGCTCGAGCATAGCATTTTGTTTTTTTAATTCTTGTTTTTGTTTGTTAAATCTTAGGGCTTTTTCTACATGGGGACACTGAGGATAAATTAGAGTTAACTTTTCCCATTGGAAAGTGAGGAGTTCAGTGACCGATTTCAATGAAAATGATTAAAGTGCATTAAATTCCTGTGCGGACACTCATTCAGGGTTAAACTAAACTAAATTAAAGCTACTTTAATTTTGAATGAGTGTCTACACGGGGATTAACAAATCCACTTTAAATTCACACCTCTAGTTAATTCGGATTAATTTTCCTGAGAGGCCACATGTAGACAAGCCCTTACAGATTGTGAGTTCTAACAAACATTTTAGTTTGGCAGGCTATGAAGCAAGAGCCACTATCAGTTTGCACTAATTTTCAGTGAAGACAAATGATCTCCAGTGAGTGTTTTCTGGAGATGAATGTCTCTTTACATACATGATATTACATTTCCAGATAGCCAGGTGCTTGTGTACAATATTGTACAGTAAAAGAAAGTACTCTTCAATACTTAACTCATTTGTGGCACCTGCCTTTAAGTCCTCTAAGGAGGAGATTTTTTTTTTTGTATATTGAATCTTTCAAGATAGTGCTAACAGACCTTTAGTAAATGTAGGAAGGTCTCTTTCCACTGACGCTTATTACAGTCTGGAGAGAGAAAAAGGGATGGGTTTTTAAAAGATTATTTAATTGACCGTGTCAGATTGATCCTTTTCCTTGATAAAGGACTATTGAAAGGTCAATTTTTTCCTTCTCCCACCTTAACAATGGTTTCCCAGACTTTTATTCCTTTTCTCCCTACTCCAGTTAAGAATCAATCTAGTTTCTTACCTTTGATCAGTCTGGGCAGGGGAGAGATCCATTTTGGGAGAGGGAGGTTTTCAAAAGCACAAAGGACAGCTGGGGTTCCAAGACCCATTTAAAGTCAGTGGGTGTCGGGCATCCAGCACACATTTTGGGCCTTTGGAAATTCCCTGCCTTTTTTTTTTTTTTTTTTTCCCCTCCCCCTTCTGGAATTTACTTCTCTTTGAAGCCGAAAAGATTTGCACTGGGGGCAACCTCTCCTGAAAAACATTGGGAGTAAGGACTTCAGTATCAAGCCCTGTTATCAAAGTTCATTTTATTTGCTGATCAGTTTACTTAAACTTCTTTGTTGGACGACCTTGCATTGTGCTGTACTGCAGAGCCTAACGCATTTTATTTCCTTTATAGGACTCTTTATAAGGGCTGTTTATAGGGCTCTTTGTACAACGAATAAAAAAAAAAAGATAATGCATAACGTTTTTTCCCCTCCCTTCCCCACTCTTTTCAGCATTAACAGTAGCAAAGTTGTCCTCCGTTTTGAAAGATTTGGCTTGGGAAACCTGGAATCAAGTAATCAAAAGATATAGCATGGTGTGTAATTATCTTGTTGATATTGTTGTCTACCTGCTTACCCAAAACATCAGAAACCTTCACGGCATCTTCCGAACTATGAAACTGGTGCAGCCCTACCTGAAAGCCACACGACCCCTCTGTTCAAACTGGCGTATGTTGTTTCTGAAGTCTGAGTTCTGCCTAAGCACCAGCAATTATTTAAAAAATGTTTACATCATATGTTTCTCTATGTGAACTATATTTTTTTAACATGATGATGATGATGATGATAATAATAAAGGTGATTTAAGATTTTTCTTTTTTAAGTGCAAGCATTCAAATGGCACTGAAAAGAACTGCTCTCCCAGTTCTTTGTTGCATCTGTGGAGTAACTAAGGGCTCATTTCTGCACTGCAAATCATGTACACAGTTTCCACTGAAGCTAATAGAGGTTGCACATGTCAGAGAACGGCTAGCTTTAAATCACTAATGCAGCCAATTCAAGTGAGAAGGAATGGAGTTATGGCCCCATTGTGTCTCCATAAGGAAACTTCTAAAAGAACTTTAGATTTTTATTATATTGAAAGGAAATGCATGTATTGTGTTATGGTTTGGGCAAACTAATAAACTCTTGATTACTGATCTTCTCTGGAAACTTTGTCCAAGCTTGGGCTGGTTCTGATCTCGGTTACACTGCTGCAAATCTGGAATACCTCCACAGTGGTGTTAACTCAAAGTCCAGATTTACACTGAGATCAGAATCCTGGCCTTTTGTCTTGACTATTGATTAGAGTGGAATCCTTTTCTAGCATAGTTCATTTATTCATAGAATAGTAGAGGGTGGGATTTTCAAAAAAAAAAAAAAAAAACCAGGAGGAGTGGGAGAATCATAATCTCACTGGTTTTCAGTGACAACTGGGCACCTTAATCCTTTAAGGGTTGTTTTTTTTAATCTCAGCTTTAACTTTTACAGATTTACAGTAATCAGAGTTGCCATCTGCATATTGCAGCACTGTACTTATTTGGGACTTAAATTCTTCTCCATTGTAAATGGAGTTTCACTGTAAGCAGGTTCCACAGTAATTGAATAATGGGTACTAGGATCCTGTCCATGCCAGCTGCATTCGAGACCATATAATCCACATTCAGGACCTGCTTCTGCTCTCACTTACAATGGTGTCAATCAGGAGTTATTCCAGTGGTGTCCCCCAAATTACACAGCTGTAAACTGAGAGTACGAATCCAGCTCTCATTTCCTTTACAATTTACTAAAACTGCACTGGTGGTGGTAATACACATGGCTGTATATATAACTTCGGAGTGGATTCAGTTAAAAAAAAATTACCTACTGAGACCCCAGAAAGATCAAATAATTATTCCCCCTTCCCTCCCCCCAGTCTTCAGTGTTTCTACAGTACAGAAATTGAGCTACAGTTTTAATTGGCTTTGGCCCTTTATTGGAACTAACATTTTAACAATGCAAAACAACATGGCTTTTAGTGGAAAAGAGAAACTGCCTTCAAACGACCCTACTAAACTAGGGAGGTGCTGGTAAATAAGCGGTAGCCGTAGATTGCCTGACTTTCAAAGTTGCTAAGCCCGTGCAGAGCCTGTTGACTTCACTGGGAGCTACCTCTGGAAATCAGGCCCAGGATGTCTCATACCTCAGGGTGAACAGAACGCTTCGTTTCCTGGTGTGCTCTTCCTGCAGAGTTCAGTTACACTGCTTTGCCCTAGGCTGACAAGTCAGGTTAGACTTCTCAACAGCCTGCTTAGTTCATCCTCGTTATTAAGTCCTCTGCATATGAATGAAAGCGAGTGACATGAACACAAACAGGAGAGATGATTTTAGATGTTTCCTTATACTACTCTCTAGATCAAACCAGTACTTGAGTTCCCCCTTCCCGCCAATACAGAAGGCAGGTATATATATTCCAGCACATGAAAAGAGTTGCCTTACCAAGTGGGGGGGTCAGTGCTAACGAGGCCAATTCAATCAAGGTGGAAGTGGCCTATTCCCAACAGTTGACAAGAAGGGGTGAATATACATACCTGCCTACTGTATTTTTCATTCCATGCATCTGATGAAGTGGGTTTTAGCCCACGAAAGCTTATGCCCAAATAAATTTGTTAGTCTCTAAGGTGCCACAAGGATTCCTCGTTGTTTTTGCTGATACAGACTTACACAGCTACCCCTCTGAAACCTGTCCCCAAATTAGAACGATTTCTGATGACACAGCATGGAGTTCCTGGAAACATCTTCTTCCCCCCCCCCCCCCCCCCCCCCCCCCCCCCCCCCCCCCCCCCCCNATGGCATGGTATCACTTTTAGCGTGAAAGTTCTTTCCAGTGGCGGTGGCAAAAAGTAACCACTCTTTAAAAGCTTCATTTCACTTTTGAAACTGAAAGCTTGATGTGCAAAAGTTGCAGGGAGATTTTTAGCTGCCTTTTCTTATTTGTCACCAATGACCGTGCTGGGTGCAGGACTTGATTCTCATGCTTTTATTCTGAAAAGAAATCAGGCTCGAAGCATTTGTGTTTTGTGTAAAAACTAAGAGTGACCGGGATCTTACAATGAGGAAGGAAGTCCCATCTTGGGCCATCTGACCTGAGCCATGTCTCATGTTTTTGTCTTGTGTTTTAAAGGTTGATTTTTTTGTTTTTGTTTTTTCACAAACTCGGCACTTTTTGCATAGAAAAAAGGGGCCAGGTTCTGTTAGTGCAAGTGACTAGTGGAATCATCCCACCCAAATGGACGTGCATATGAGCTACAAAGGCTGTGTTGTGTGTAGCTGTATGCTGGCTTTAGGCAGGCCTGCATGTACAATACCCTGGGCTGGGATGGAATTACCTAGGGAGGTGGTGGAATCTCCTTCCTTAGAGGTTTTTCAGGTCAGGCTTGACAAAGCCCTGGCTGGGATGATTTAGTTGGGGATTGGTCCTGCTTTGAGCCGGGGGTTGGACTAGATACCTCCTGAGGTCCCTTCCAACCCTGATATTCTATGGGCTGTGCACAGGTGCTGCTGCCAAATCGGGGGTCACATGCATAGAAACGTGTAAGCCACGCCCCTGGAATGCCTCTCCATGCCTCCTAATAAGACTTTGTGTTTTTATATGGTGCAGGTCTCAAAGCACAAAGATGGGTAAGATCTGTTCTCATTTTATAGGTGGGGAAACCGAGGGCTTGTGGAGCAGCCGCTCTGGGGCTGCATCCTCACTAGGAGACAAGATCAGAACACACCCTGAGTTCACTGGGATTTCACTGGGATTTTACCTGTAGTTAGCTTGTGGCAGGCAGTTTGTTGTTGTTTTTCCCCACAAGCTATCAGGTCAAGTTACAGACTGTTTAACTCCACCCGCTAACTTGTACGAAAACTGCAAATTGTGTTGTCTTCTCTAGGATTTTCTCTCTAGATAAGAATGCACATCTACCACCTCACTTTGTGAAGACCAGGCCCATGCATCTTCCAGCCTCCCAGAATGGGAACTATGGCCCAGATCCTCCCAGGTATTTAGGTGCCTAATTCCCATTGGCTTCAATGGGTGATAAGTGCTGAAATACCTGGCATAATCTGGGTCTATGATCCCATTTCTGGCCACAGGTTTTCCGGGAGGCTTCTATGTGCTGTCTCTGCTAGAATTCAATATTCAGGCCAGATGTCAGTCTGGACCCTTTAGGCTGTGGGGAGCCCCCCCTGAAGCCATGAGTGGAGTGCAAGGGTCTGCAAACAGCACATTGGTTTGAAGGCTCTGAACCTTAATTTTTAATATCGGTGAATCCCTTTTCGATTGTACTCTGACCTTTTAAAATCTCTGTCTAGCATTATTATACCAGACCGCTTTTCTGAGTTAATGTGGTAAGATGCTTCATCATTTGCCTTGGGCATCAGATACCGTGTTAGATTTAAATATTTTGTTGCTAAAGATAATGAGAGGGTGCCCAGTCTTTCAGAAAGGGGCAGTGGAAGCAGAGGAACTCTAGGAGGTAGAGATGCACCAGTTGAAAGAATGACACGTGTAGGAAAAGAGACGGGCACTGTGCATTATAGGTGTATAAATAAAATACCTGTGCTCCCAGATAACACTAAGCAAGTGGGCAAATGCTTTAGCTAAAATAAAGGTCTTGTTTTGCTGGATGGTGTAGTAGATATATGCAGATACACTGGTTTTGTCCCATCAGGCGCTCCATCCCATTACATGTATAGCAGGTGTGAGATCACATGCACATTCCAGCAGCAGCAAGCTGGGAAATAGCTGCTGGTACTGGTACATGACTTCTGCTATAAAACTGCCTGGGGTGTTGGCACTTAAGGGAAATACAATCCCTTGGGGAAAAATCCTAGTCCCATTGAAGCACCGGGGGTTTGCTAGTGACTTCAGGGGGGCTAGAATTAGACACTTAAATTAAACAAATACTTGTGGCAGTTCCATTTCAGACATTTCTCCCCACACACACACCCCCATGCACATTACGGCATGCAGACAAAATGGGGCCATGGAAGTGCTTTGAAATGTTAGAGTTCATGTTTTCAAATTGGGGGTAGGGGTCACAGCTAGTTTCTTTCTCTAGGACATGCAAAATGACAGCCATGCTTCTAGAGGCCACATATGAAAATCTGGCCCCCAATTTTTTCACAGAGCAAACAAGATGGCATAAAGGATTCCTAACTTCCATGTTCCAGACAATGTAATAAGTAGATGCTAAGTCAACACATGCTCAGTCTCTTACAAATATTGTGTTAAAATGTTTATAATGTGTGTGTCGAATGTAAAACTGGTTTGTGTGGTAGTTACTGATCCCACCATAGCTTTATTTAATTAAATGAATAAAACCCCTTGAGTGTAACTGTATTTGTAGCAAGCTATTTACACCATATGGTTTTGCGAATGAAAAAATACTAATATTTGCTCTTATCTCCAAAGCTGAAGACTGAATTGTGCCATCAGTAATATGCAGAATTCAGTTTCATTAGAAGATTTTGCTTAAATATTGATGGCACAATATGAAGGGGGAAATTAGACTTCAGTGTCTCTCTAAATTACATGAAATAAAAACAGAGGTTAAGACTTATTAGACAAAACCTCCATTAGCTTCAGAAAGTGTTTTTGGCTAAGTAAAGATCTTGTGATGCAAAGTTGTTCCATTGTATACTTTTAGTCCTTGAGTTCTGAATTTAGTCCTTCGTGTAACTGAAGAACATGACTCTGATTTGAATATGTGGCACTGGCAACAGCCTTGATGTACTCATAGCAATTAGTTTCTGCAAGTTGTGTGAGTAAAACGGGACCCTACAGCAGGGGGCCCCCTCTGAGGCACATCTTGGTAAGGTGATGGTATTCAATGCTCCTCCCCTCCTATTTCCCATATCACAGACCACTGACTTCTCATAGTTGTGTTAACCATTCTCCCTCCCATTCATTAGCAGCTAGCCTTCCTGTGGCAACGTGCAAAAGTAATGGGAAAGTGATGCATTCTTAACTGTCCTTTAATAAAATTATCAGCTGGAACTGTCTAGCACAGTTTGAGATCCACTACCCAAAAGTTATTTGCACATTTTAGAAACCTTATTCACAGAAACACAGGGCTATGCTGCCCGTCCCCTTTTAAGTAGAACTCCCAGACACATTTCAATGGGAATGGCACAATTAGTCCCAATATAGGGCTCTTTATATCCCGACAGATTCTGATACCCTTACCCACATCGACTAGCACTTTACTGTGCATATACTATGTTGAAACTGCTCGATGATCCAGATCTTCAGCAGGCGTGTGGTGAGATCAATGGTGATTTACGCTAGCTGAAGACCTGGCCTGATGTGAGTTAAGGTATTAGAATCCTGCATTTATTCTTTTAACTGTCTAATATCTTGGATCTAAAATTGTTTTCTTGTTTTAAAGAAGAGCTTACGAAAGCCTGGGCTGTGAATGGTGTCTTTGGGTCTGATTGCTGGTGAAAATGGAAAGTAACTCAATTGATGCCAATGGTGTGAAAAGAATCAGGCCCATTTATTCCTTAACACGTGTTGCTAACGGAACTGGGTCTTTATGCTGCATTGTTGTATGATCGTTTGTACTATTTCTTCTTGTGGCGATGTTACGTAAGGGAGTGACCAGCACTGTGAGCCTGTATCGTTTTAGCCTTGTAAACGTGAAGCTTGCTGTACAATACTGCTACAATAGCCACGGCTTCTGTAGTGTATGTAAATGGAGTCTAATATGGTGGAAATTGACATATTTTCTTTTCAAATGTGATGTAAACTTTGTACAGTAAATTTTTTTTATATTTTCTATCAACTGAGTTTGTCTTCCAGAATTGCTATTAATTTAATTAAAATTGTTAGTATTAACAAAGGGTTCTGTATTAGTTTATGCAACTGGCAAAAAAAAAAAATTGCACTCTACGCTAATGAAATTCTGGATATTTAGGATTCTTTTCTGTGAATAAATCTCTGCTCTGGATAAAACAAAAGTCATGGAATTGTGTGGAGTGTTTTTTTGGTTAGACTTATGGTTGATTTACGATATAAGCAGATTTCCAAACTCACTGAATATTTTACACTTTATATAGCACCTTTTGGTGCTGAAAGATCTCCGAGTATTTTACAAATACATTATTTTATTACAGGAGTGCCTAGAGGACCCAGGAATTCCTTATGCCAGATGCGGTACAAACCCATAGTAAGAGACTGTGCTCCTCTTAGAACGCTCACTCTAAATAGACAAAATAGAGAAGAGAAACAATAGGGTGAAGTGACTTGCCCAATGTCACACACCAAGTGCGTGGTCAAGTTAGAAATAACGCCTGTCTCCCAATCCTCTAGACCACATAGTCTCCCCTACATTATAGTACTGTATCCATACTGACCATTACATGCAGCACTTCCGGTGTTGTAAACATAAAAAAAATTACTGTCACCCTTCTGCTTTCTCTTTTCTGCCAGCCACCCTTCCTGTAATTTCACATGGCTGCTCAGCAGCTACATACCAACTTGACAGGTTTATTCGCTTTGTTTTATTTCATATCCTCCTCCCGCCATCTCACTTTCCATGAGTCAGAAAGCAAAAGTGTTTTTAAAAAAATAGGGAGTGAATGTGACCAGGGGGGTAGCCTGGAAGACCGATTGGCGGAGGGGTAATGACTTGGAGGGCCAAATCTGCAGTGAGAATGTCAGAGTAGCTCTACTGGAGTCAATGGAGCTATGCCAAGCTTCTAACCCTGAATAGGTAAGTGATGCCCTCAGGAGTGGGCCAATTTATTGGCAATTGAAAGCATACTGGGCAAACTCTTTGCATGTTGGTTTCGTTATCACCTACCCTCTGGGAGAAATGACCTGTGGTCTGGGATCCTCCTATCATGAAAAGAGGAAGGCAAACAACTAACTTTGAAGTGGAAAAAGGTGAGGCTAAAAAGGAGTCAAATCAGGAATTTGAAATGCTGGTCTCCGTGCCATGGGCTAGGTGGCCAGCACAGCTGCATTGCAATCAATGCTGCCATGCCAATTCTCAGCTGATAACCTCCACAGTGATCTCATCTATTCCAGCAGAAGATGGATGCTAAAACTGCCTGAGGTTACGTTCAGCCACAATTTTCCCAGCCTCGCTATTGCACAATTGGACCAAACAGGCTGTATCTGAACAATGGTATGTTCGAAACTCTGCTCTAAACTCTAGCTCTAAACTCTGCAGCTTGAGCCCACTTCTTATAAAATTCTCTGTTAACTTTAGTCATACAACCATTCTAACACCACATGCCTCCAAAATACTCAAGGCTAACCTCTCTTCTCTTCAATTGCACTGGTGTAAATCCACTGAAATTGATGTAATTAACACCACATTTTACACAAGTGTAACTAAAACCTTGACCCCAAGTTACCAAGCTGTTAAAAATTGAATGTTTCAGTATTCAATGAACACTATATCATCCTGGAAACTCCTGATCAGGTGTTTGGAAACACTGTTTTCTTGGGACTTGGACTTACTTACCCCTTTTAGTGCAGTCATATGACAGTCATTGGTACTGGACCCTGAGTCTGCCTCTGCTGAAACCCTTACAGTTGGTGTGACCTCCGCTCAGTTATTCGCACCTGGAGATGGATGCCCTAGAAATTAACAGCGTCTCAATTTAGGAAGTAAGAGATGTATTGACCTTATCCTGTTTCCTTCACCAGCTGCCCCCCCAAGTCCCTTCTGATTTTCAAACCTTTCTAGGTGTTTGGTTTCAGTCCACCTCTCTGATTAATGTCACTGGGACTAGAGCTGGTTGGGTATTTTTTTGACAATATTTTAAGTTGTTGTTTTTTTAAATTGAAAATGCCAGTTCATCAAAACTGAAATTTTTGGCGAAATGCATCAGTATCAGTGACGTGTCAGGAAACTTTTTTGAGCCCAGGATAGAATTTAAAACCAGAGAGAGAGAGAGAGAGAGAGACAGATCCTAGAATACTCAAAAGTACAATGGTTAGTGAATTTCTGGGGCATGTAGAAAGTCTAATTTCAAGTCCCTTTTCTGCCTGATTCAGAGCTGCATGCTCCAGCTCTTTTCTTTCACTGCATCATGCCATTGTCCTTTCTACCTGTGACAGCCACATCCAATTGTGTAAAAGAGTCTCTCCATCCCATCTCTAACTGTGAAGCAGTCTGTTGTTGCATATGAAGGGGCCTATAAAATAAATACATGGTATTGGTTGCAAATATTTAATTCAGAATTATGTGGTTTGGATTAGGGCTGTGGATTAATTGCAGTAATTTATACGATTAACTCAAATTAATTGTGATTAAAAAAAATTAATCACGATTAATTGCACTGTTAAACAATAGAATACCAATTGACATTTATTAAATATTTTTGATGTTNATCAGTGACGTGTCAGGAAACTTTTTTGAGCCCAGGATAGAATTTAAAACCAGAGAGAGAGAGAGAGAGAGAGACAGATCCTAGAATACTCAAAAGTACAATGGTTAGTGAATTTCTGGGGCATGTAGAAAGTCTAATTTCAAGTCCCTTTTCTGCCTGATTCAGAGCTGCATGCTCCAGCTCTTTTCTTTCACTGCATCATGCCATTGTCCTTTCTACCTGTGACAGCCACATCCAATTGTGTAAAAGAGTCTCTCCATCCCATCTCTAACTGTGAAGCAGTCTGTTGTTGCATATGAAGGGGCCTATAAAATAAATACATGGTATTGGTTGCAAATATTTAATTCAGAATTATGTGGTTTGGATTAGGGCTGTGGATTAATTGCAGTAATTTATACGATTAACTCAAATTAATTGTGATTAAAAAAAATTAATCACGATTAATTGCACTGTTAAACAATAGAATACCAATTGACATTTATTAAATATTTTTGATGTTTTTCTACATTTTCAAATATATTGATTTCTATTATAACACTGAATACAAGGTGTACAGTGCTCACTTTATATTTTTTATTACAAATATTTGCATTGTAAAAATAAAAAATATCATAAAGCTATTTTATCCGGCATGTTAGTGGAATGGGGGGTGCCGGTAAGTGAAAAATGCTGGTTAAGTAAGAGGGAGGGAGTTTGGGTGCGGGGGTTGTGGTGCAGGAGGGGGTGTGGGGCACAGGCTCTGGGAGGGCATTTGGGTGTGGGAGGGGGCTCGGGGCAGCAGGTTGGGGTGCGGGAGGGGTGCAGGGTGCCAGATCCAAGGGGTGCTCATCTCGGGCAGCTGCCCGCAAGCGGTGACCTGTCCCGGCTGCTCTTAGGCGGAGGTGCGGCAGGCGGCTCTGTGCATTGACCCCGCCCCGAGTGCTAGTTCTGCAGCTCCCATTGGCTGGGAATCACACATATATATAAAAACCTCAAAGTGCTTCTTCCGCCTGCAGTTCCAAACCTCTCATTTAATATTGTGTTTCGTTTATACACTGCACAGAAACAAGATGATGTGATTTTTTTAAATCTTCTAATACAGCAATTTCAGCACATTACTGTCTGTACGTACATCAGTACCTACATTTTAGAACAATAACTAAGATCAGGGATGAAAGGGGGGAGGTGAAAACGAGCAGTGATGTTAAAGTGCTACCTGGCAGCTACCATTTACCAGTACGCCGTACCGGCCCGTAATGTCACTGCCCCTTTTGCCCCGCCCCGGCCACCGACCAGGAGGGAGGAGAGAAGAAGTAGTTGCCCCGGGGCCACGGGCCCTTTAAATCGCTGCTGGAGCCCGGGGTGGCGTGGGCCAGGGAGCGCAGATGGACTGGTTCGGGGATGCTGACTCCCCAGCCCCTCTGCCCAAGGCCCTGCCCCTTCTGGGGACGGACGGACGACAGAGGAGCCCCATACCGGTAAGAACTCCATTTTACTTTCACCCCTGACTAAGATGTGCTTTTATATCTTGTAAAGATACTGTGTAAAGCTCAGCATGGGAGCATTTAATAAACAGGAGAGATTATGAAGTTCTTTTTGAATGTCAACATACTGTTCTGTGTAAGCAGACTAATCTTCAACAGAAATACACCACCTGCACACGCGATGCTAAGAATAGGGTGACCAGATCACCACACTAAAATATCAGGACACATTCGGGTGTCATCAGCCTTGCCTGCAGTCCATCCCTGCTCCTCCCAGGTTTAAGTCCAAACTCACCTACTGTTCACACACAAAGTCGTCTGACTTGCGTCAGAAACCTCTCAGGCCTGCAGACTTGCCCAGGGATATGGGTCTGGGTCTGAGTCTGAGACCCACTGTGGCATGGGTCCGAGGCCACTCATTTTGCAGTGTGGACACAGCTGAAGCTCAGGTCGCCAGGCTTACATTTCGAGAGTCTACCAACTCTATTGCACAATCCTCTAGTCCGGTGCATCCCAGTCTTTCTTTCCCCAATCTTCTTACTCAATTCCCAGAACGGAAGCAACCTCCGGATTCAAATACAGCTGCTGGACATTTAACTCTTCATGTCCATGTGGCCTGCTCAACTGGCAACACCGTTCACCCTATTGTGCGTTAGCAATGGCCAGCAGGGACACGGCGTCCTCCACCCAGTGCGCTGTGTTTTGGAGGGTAATTCTCCCTTCTCATGCCCTTTGTAAAGCAAACGCTTTGCCATTGTTTCGCTCTGCTCTTCCGACATGGCCCAACGCTGTGAGTGTGGGTCCCATCTTGCGCCCGTTTCCTATGCTGGTACTACTTATGGTACGTGTCCTAATTACATTAACCCCAGTCTCGCGGCCTGCTCCACACCACCTTGTCTGCAACTACTTGCTCCCACTTCTCCATCCCTGCGCCCCTTCTCCCCTGCCTGTGATCACCCACCTGCATGGGCTCCTCAGACCCCCCCGTACCAGGCTGCACTGGTGCATTTCTCCCCCCCCCCAGCCTGTCCAACCCCTTTCCCCTGCCTGCTCCCCTCTCCCCACAACTGCACAACACCCCTCCCCGCCTGCATCCCCTCCCCTGCCTGCACCCCCTCCCCTCAGCCTGCGCCCCTCCTCCCCCACCTGCACATCCCCCTCCCTGCCTGTGCCCCTCCTCCCCCACCTGCACATCCCCCTCCCTGCCTGTGCCCCTCCTCCCCCACCTGTGCCCCCTCAGCCTGCGTCCCCCGCACTGCCTCCACCCCTCCTTCCCAACCTGCCCCTCCTCCCCCCGCCTGCTTCACCCACCCCTGACTGCTCCCCTCCCCCCTCAGCCGCCGCTTCTCCGGGCTCCGCCGCTCTCACTTTCGGTTTCTCTCCCAGTCCCGTTAGGGGGGAAAAGGCTCCGTTCGTCGGGATTCGCTTCTGCTCCAGCCGCTCCCATGGCTCACAGCGGGCAGCTGGCGCCCTATTTCAAGCCGGTGAGTCTCTCTCAAGGGGAGGGGAACAGGGATAGAGATGTGGGGGGAAGACACAGGGAGAGGGACCCCTGGGCTTGGCTGGGGTAGGGGGGGCACAGGGAGAGGGACCCCCGGGCTTGGCTGGGGTAGGGGGGGAACAGGGAGAAGGACCCCTGGGGTTGGCTGGGGTAGGGGGGGCACAGGGAGAGGGACCCCTGGGGTTGGCTGCAGTCTGGGGGGCACAGGGAGAGGGACCCCTGGGGTTGGCTGGGGCATGGGGGGAACAGGGAGAGGGACCCCTGGGCTTGGCTGGGGCAGGGGGGTACAGGGAGAGGGACCCCTGGGGTTGGCTGGGGTAGGGGGGGTACAGGGAGAGGGACCCCTGGGCTTGGCTGGGGCATGGGGGGCACAGGGAGAGGGACCCCTGGGGTTGGCTGGGGCATGGGGGGCACAGGGAGAGGGACCCCTGGGGTTGGCTGCGGTATGGGGGGCACAGGGAGGGGACCCCTGGGGTTGGCTGGGGCATGGGGGGCACAGGGAGAGGGACCCCTGGGCTTGGCTGGGGCAGGGGGGTACAGGGAGAGGGACCCCTGGGCTTGGCTGGGGAATGGGGGGCACAGGGAGAGGGACCCCTGGGGTTGGCTGGGGCAGGGGGGTACAGGGAGAGGGACCCCTGGGGTTGGCTGGGGTAGGGGGGGTACAGGGAGAGGGACCCCTGGGCTTGGCTGGGGTAGGGGGGTACAGGGAGAGGGACCCCTGGGGTTGGCTGGAGAATGGGGGGTACAGGGAGAGGGACCCCGGGGTTGACTGGGACACGGGGGGGGAGGGGCAGGAGAGAGATCAGGGGAGAAATCAGCAAGAATTATTTCCTGTTCCCTCCTGCCACCCCCATTTTGAAGCAGCTGAAATGTTTCTTGGGTTTCTCTGTTATCCCCAAGTTGCTCGTCCCCTCCCTGAGCTGGGAGCCATTACTCCTCCCAAGCCCCATTCTAGGCGCAGGCTGAGTCACATGCTGAAAGTGACCAAGGGTCAGATTTCCAAAGGTGTTCAGGGGCCAAGCGCCACAGATGGGCACTTAGTGGGATTTTCAAAAGCAACCAGGCACCGTGAATGGCCCCTTAGAATATGCGCTAACTACCTACGCTGGACCAGTGGGTCTCAACCGGGGTACGTGTACCCCTGGGGGTACTCAGAGAGCTTCCAGGGGGTCCATCAACTCATCTAGATAGTTGCCTAGTTTTGCAACAGGCTACATAAAAAGCACTGGCAAAGTCAGTACAAACTAAAATTTCATAGACAATGATTTGTTTATACTGCTCCATATGCTAGACACTGAAATGTAAGTACAATATTTATATTCCAATTAATTTATTTTATAATGATATGGTAACAATGAGAAAGTCAGCAATTTTTCAGGAATAGTGTGCTGTGACACTTTTGCATTTTTATGTCTGATTTTGTCAGTTTTTAAGTGAGGTGAAACTTGGGGGTACACAAGACAAATCAGACTCTAGAAAGGGGTACAGTAGTCTGGAAAGGTTGAGAGCCACTGTGCTAAACTATCTGTTCACCCCTGTATTTAGCTGTGACACTCCGAGGACCTTTCCCAGACCGAGAGCTCTGTGTAGCTCAAAAGCTTCTCTCTCTCACCAACAGACGTTCATCCAATAAGAGATATCACCTCGTCCACTTTGTCTCTCCAGGCACCAAACTTATAAACGTTTTTGAAAATCCATGAGGCCCCTATCTGTATCTTTAGGCACCTAAATACACTGGGAAATGTGCCCCGGGTCTGGTAGAGAAAGTAATATGGCACCAGGGTTCATAAGGCAGTGAAAGGGGATGGGGTCACAGCAGTTCCTTGGAAAAGACATTGGGCCCTATGCATCGCTGCTGTAAACTTCAGTAATACCAGGGACAAATTTGTCCCAGTGACTGAGTTTCTCACTTTTGGACTAAGGCATTTCACAGCTTCTTGGAAAAAGCCAGGTGCTCTTTAGGAAATATGATTCTCCACTGCCCTGCACCTTGTGTATTCATCTACATCTGAGTGCAAAATGCTGTCAAATCAGAATCTCTGCTGGGAATATCTTTGTACACCCACTTTGCACAGGTGCAAATAATTACACAAGGCGTGAGGCAGATGAGGATCAAGACCCCATGTTTCCTGAGTGCATCTTTGAGGGACAGGAAATGGACAACATTGAGCAACAACCCAGAGACCCAAAATGGAAAGGCACATTGTTGCCGGAGTTGGGGTGATGAATGATCACAGCAAAGAAATCTGTTGAAACAAGAGGAAATCTGTCTTGTTAGCTTCCTTACAAATAAATGCTTGCAAGTTTTGCACCTATAATCTCCTCTTTGTATTATTCTTTTACCATTGGTATAGGAAATTGTAGCATGCTTACACTCAAGTCCTCTGACAAAAAATGTTACACATGAAAGAACTATGCCTGAGAGAAAAAGAAACTCAAATTAAAAAACAACAACAACAATATATTTTAAACCCACAAAGTCAGTGTTTGTCTGTGCTGTGAAAACAGGAATTAACTTGTTTTTATGCTTCCTTATGCAGAATAGATATAGTCTGCTTGGGTAATGTTGTTGGGCTGTTTGCTTGTTTTTTTACTTCAAGCAACTTCTCTTTTTGTTTTGAGCTTCTGAGCAGCTTCTGAGTAGCACCACACCAGGAGCGCTTCCAACAACTTAGGGGCGCAGCTCCTTACCGGGAGCCCAGCTGACCCCTGGGTTCTCAGCTCCATGTTCCTCGCCGGGAGCATGGGAGCTGCCCGGTGCAGCCAGGCTCACAGCTAGGAGTGAGGAGCCAGGCAGGCACAGCCCAGATCGGAGTGGGGAGCTCAGGCAGCAGATTGGCTGGGAGTGCAGAGCCGGGACCCTGGTGGGCAGCCAGGCTCTAGCTGGAGTCCACAACCACCCCAGGCTGACAGCCCAAGCTGTGAGCGGATTTCTTGTCGCATTTACAGATGGAGAAACAGAGGCACAGGGAGGGGAAGTGACTTGCCTGAGGTCACCCAGCAGGCTGGGGGCAGAGCTGAGAGTTGATCCTAGGTCTCCTGAACCAACCCATTATTCTGTCCACTAGGCCACACTGCCTGGCAGGAAGGAATGCCGACTGTTACCACTAGGATCGACTGAGCTTTGGCTGTTTCATTTTACGGAGCTGGGCTGTGAGAGATGTGCCCTTACACAGCAAGTCATGCTCTTTAGGAACAGTCCTCAGAGAGAAATTTTGCGGCATACTGACTTCCGTTCATCAGGCTGGAATTGTAGTGACTCGTCAGGCAGAGGAATCTAAAGCCACAGCCAGATGAATGGGAGATGAACACCGATTCAGGATTAGAAAAGTGGTTTAAATATTGTACCCTCTAATGTTCACTGTGTTGCTTTCTTTCTATTCCCCAGTATCTCCCATTTACTGGCCCTATTCATGGCGGTCTTCGTGACGGACTGACGGTTATCATCAGTGGAACTGTTCTTCCTACATGTGACAGGTGTGTGCTTGTAGGGATACGGCTGCTCCACTTCTGTGCCTAAAATAAACTGTTGAGAATATTGGAATGTTTCCACTCCCTGGAGCATGACCAGGAAGAGGTTAGGAGGTTAGCTCTAGTGACTCAGAGGAATTTGTCTGTGGTAGTTTCCCCCATTCCCAGAAATACTGATCCAGTTCTAATCTGTTGACACAGAGTCGTTCAGATACGGCTTTGAGAGCGTACAAGATCAGATCTGACATTACTATAATTGATACTATAGGAAATGCACCTTTGAGAGATGTGCTATCGCAACAATAAATAGTTCCAATCTTATAATGTGCCAGTCACGCAGTTATCTCAGAAGGAAGGTCGGTTAAAACACTGGAAATATCTCAATAGGCTCAGTAGCGTTGAAACATGCATTATAAATATTCAAGTTGTTCATTTGAGCCCCGATCCTACAAATATTTACTACCGGGAATAGTCCTAAACATTATGATTAATTCCAATAACTTCAGCGGGACTAGTCATGGTAAAAAAGTCTCTGCCCAGAACTAAGCGTTTGGAGGATCATAACCTTAGTTGGTTTTCAGCAGGATAAAATCAGTTAGCACAGGCTTAGCTACTAAGTATGAACACTATAAGGTTTGTTTTCACAATAGAATAGATTGTGATCATAAATTACTATGTTGCTTTAGACTTTCCGGGTAGAAATGTTGTAATGACAAACGAGACATCTTTGAGAGGGAGCAGAGACTAGTCCTCTAGAAAGACTATTTTGGATACAAGTGAAAGCACACTAGATTTCTTAACCATGCTCAATTTAGTTCATCTTTGTACTTTTTTCCTTCACAGCTTCAAGATAGACTTTCAGTGTGGATCCTGCCCAAGTCCTGATATTGCTTTTCATTTTAACCCACGATTTGAAGAGGGTGGATGTGTGGTTTGCAATACTTTTGAAAGACAGAATTGGGGAAGAGAGGAGAGGAAATATGAAATGCCTTTTTTTAAAGGTCACCCCTTTCAGATTTGGGTTTTGGTAAAACATGACTCATTCCAGGTAATTTTTTTAATACTGTATTTTACTTGCAAATTAATTATAAAATGGCTATTCTGCTGAATCAAGGAACATTCTCACATCTAAAGAGTTATATTAAAACAATTCCCTTTTATAGGGCATCTTTAATGGGAGTCTTTCCATTTATTTGAATGGGAATGGACTAAAACTCTGCTTACTTTTGCATTTTAGGCCCTGATGCTGCAACACTTGTGCCCATGTTTAATTTTACACATGTGAGAAGCCCCATTGACTTCAATGAGTCTGCTCAGATGAGTAAAGTTAAGCATGGGCATATGTGTTTAGGATTGCGGCCTTAATCCATTTAGATAATTCAAAGACTAGTCAGTTTTGCGTGAGTTCTTAGTCAGTTTCTAGTGAATTTCGTTTTTGGGTTCTCAGGCACTAGCACAGTGCTGCAGTGTTTTGGTTGCAAAAGCTGCAGGGAAATGTTGGTTTATTTTGAATTAATTTTTGTAAACTAGATTTTTGTAAAACTTCATAGAAATATTTCTATTGTTCTTAGGTTTTGTAATTTAAAAAAAACCAAAACCTTACATTTTCTTATGGGCATGAGACATTATCCTTTATTCCAAAAGAATAACTTCTGCTTTTTACACATGGCAGGTTGCTGTAAATGGAAATCTCTTTGTGGAGTACAAGCACCGGATTCCACTTTCCAAAGTGAATCACCTTAGTGTGTCTGGGGGTGTGGACGTGGCAATCATCAGCTTCCAAGATACTGCTGTAAGTGCCGATTGCATGTATTATTGTGTTTCAGAACCACGAGGGGAACTGGAGAAACTCTAGTATTTGCAGAGATCTGGGGCATGATCCAGTAAGAACCTGAGTACATCCTGTGTGTTGCTGAATATCTCAAACTAGCCTTGTCCCCACTAGTGCTCCTAGTGGTGGAGCTTTACCAGTGTTAGACTGACAGTGGGAAAAACACTAGTGTGGACAGAGTGCAGGTATTTTTTTATTGCCATGTCATGCTCTAAGATGATAAAAAGCCAATGCTTGTCTGTGCTAGTGCTTCCAATTTTGCTGCCACCAATGGAACTGCAACTAAGCTAAACCAACAGTGGAAAAAATGCCAGTGAACTCCGTGAGCTCTGAGCTCAGTGTGGGATGAGGATGTTCAGATCCTTTCAGGAATCATTGGGGATTGGACCTGTTGGTTCTTAAACCCAATATTTTACTTGTAAAAAAAAAATCCTCTGATGTATTCCCATATTTACTGAACTGGAGGCAAGCCTTTCAGGGAAATAGTAATGAGTCTACAGACAGACCACCTTGTGTTATAAACCCATTAAATATGAAAAGTCAGGGGACTGGATTCCATGCTTGGATTGGAGACCTACAAGGAACTTGTAGGTGCCTACAAAGAACCAGTGGTGTCGCTGATTCTGATTCTCTCTGAGTCAGTACTAGACCAATGCCCCAGCAGGGGGTTAGAAGAGGCTTCATAGTTTCATGTATTTTTAAGGCCAGAAGGGACCATCAGATCATCCAGTCTGACCTTCTGAATATCACAGGCCATTAGTTTTTACCCAGGACTTCTGTATTAAGTACAAAGACTTTAGTTAGACCGTAACATTTTAGACCTCTGGAAACTAAAATGTGTGTCATGGGAGAAACCAAACTGCCTGTAGTAAAGTGGTCATTAAGGGGCTAACTGGGTTACTCAGAGCAGTGGTTTTCAACCAGGGGTACACGTACCCCTGGGGGTATGCAGAGATCTTGCGGCGGGTACATCAACTCATCAAATATTTGCCTAGTTTTACAACAGGCTACATAAAAAGCACTAGCAAAGTCAGTAGAAACAAAAATTTCATACAGACAATGATTTGTTTATACTGCTCTGTATACTGAAATGTAAGTGCTATATTTATATTCTAATTGATTTATTTTATAATTATATGGTAAAAATGAGAAAGTCAGCAATTTTTCAGTAATAGTGTTCTGTGACACGTTTGTATTTTTATGTCTGATTTTGTAAGGAAATAGGTTTTAAGTGAGGTGAAACTTGGGGGTACATAAGACAAATCAGACTCCTAAAAGGGATACAGTAGTCTGGAAAGGTTGAGAGCCACTGGCTCAGAGTATTATGGTTTGAGCCATGCTCCACCCTTCCCTCATTTCCTGTTTAGTTAGTTTGTGTTTTTCACACACCTGCCCCGGTCTGCATATAGTTGAGTAAAGCAGCAAGTTCCCAGCCTGCAGTACTGTAAGCAAAGTGTGTTTCTTGTGTACTGAGTGGTCCCTTTACAAAACTGTCACCAATGCCCGAGGTCCTTGCAATGACAGGGAATTATTAGGTGAGATATGCCTAGATGATCTCAGCCCGTGAACTACACTCTGTGCTGCAGAGGAAGGCAGAAAACCCCAAAAGGTCCCAGCCAATCTGATCTGGGGGGAAATTCCTTCTCAACCCCAACTCTAGCAATCAATCTGACCTGAGTATGTGAGCAAGAAACGGCAGCCAGGCATTTATAAACGCTGTGCTGCTGCAAGGACTGTCTTTCAAATCAGGTGTGAAACCTAGATGCTGACCCCTTCTCTGTGTTAAAGATCCTGGCTCTTCTTGCAAAAGTTAGGGGTGTGAACCCTCTTTTCCTGTCCAGATTCCAATGTAGGTAAATTAATTCTTCCTGCGGAAATTCTCTCTGTACTTTCAGTTGGACACAATATACTTTCTAGGTATCCTCTGCTGTTTTACAGTGTGGCGGTGCTCAGATAAACTGCAGCCATCGGTGTGCTGGTAATTGAGTGCTGGGTGAAGTAATCTGAGGATTGTGTTGTGAAGCTTAATTAGTTAATGTTCCTAAAGTACTGTGAGATCCTTGGATCTGTGCAATTCCTTAGAGAAGTATGAAGTGTTATGAATACTATCAGTTTCTTGAAGAGATGTACTTACAACTAAAGGTATCTCTGGGAGAATTGTCCAGATTATTTGATTTGTATAACATCTGAGGTGTTTACTGTTTTCTGGGGTGGGAGTGGAGGGGGAAATATAAATGACTTCAGAGTATAAAAAAAGCCCCTCTAGATTCTAGTAATTAAGAAACCCACTTTTATAAAAAGATTTTCCATGCCCAGAGCAAAATATAACAGTGCACAATGACATAAATATTTCATAATCTAGTATATGACATATATCAAATTTTACAGGTGCATTTGAGCATTCTTAATTTGTAACCTAACTGAAAAACTAAAGCCCCTCATTGTTTCCCCATATTATGATTCCTGTTTCTTTGCAATAATCCTACCATTGTGTATAGATTTCCCCCCACTGATGTTTCAGCAAAAGGGAAAGGGCAGAGTCTTCTCACTGCTTTGTCTGGTGAATTAGACATTGGGCTGAATCAAGTACCACAATAACCGGGTGTAATTCCCAGGAACTTTAATGGATGCTAAATTTTCTATACTCCAGGGCTGCCCTTGGCTCATGGTCTTTAATCTCTTTCCCCACTGATTCTCCATTGCAGATCCTGGTTTACTTTTGATGCATTGGGCAAGGAATTCATCTGAGGATTCAGGGAAAGAGATCTCGTTCAAATCTAGTTTTTTAAGTCATGGTTGAAATAATTTTGATTGTGCAATCTAGTCCTAGTGAACACTGGGGCTACCGAACAGAACTAGCTCATTGTTTGACCCACATTGAAGAGTCTAGCAGTGAATTAAAAGGACTATCACAGGAATATTGAGGAAACTCTCATGGTATTTACCCCCATGCCTGTCTGCTACCAGTGCTGTCACCATTAGTTTGGAATAATAACTGCTGGAAAATTCATGACCATATATGTATAAAATGCAATTTAAAAAAAAAGAATCATCAATTTAAACAGAAATATTTAGGGGAAGAAGAGCAGGATTGAGAATGCAATTCCAGCATGTTCTCTGGGAGGGTGCGTGTCATCACTAGCGTGGAAATCTGTTGCTTAGAGTATATAAATATGTCCAACATATCTTACCCTAACAATCTGTCTAGTTCACGTAACTGTTTCTGCATCAGTACTTTTACTAGTACATCATGGTCTGATGAGAAGGCAATTGTAAGTATTATCTTTGTTTATAACATGGGGAAATTGAATCACAAACAGAAGCCCCAATACAACAAAGTTCTTAAGCACGTGCATCACTTTCACGTCAATGGGATATAAGCATATGCTTAAGCCCCCTTCCTAAACAGGGATGCTTTCTTGAATTTGGGCCAGATGAGGGCCATATTTGCTCACGTTGGGGAGCACCGTACCTTACTCCATGCGTACTCCCAGTTCCCAGAACTCATGGAATAAGCTATTTCTCACTGTGAGTCAGGGTGGCAGAATCTGGCCCTTTGACATTTGCCCAAGCTTACGTATCAAGTTCGTGGAAGAGTGTGTACCCAGGTCTCCTGACTCCCAGATGGGTGCTGGAATCATTAGACCACATTTCTGCTGTCAGCTGATTTTACCATTCAGACAGGACTGTTAATTCAAGCCTTTTGGACTAACTTTTTCTTTTTCATAACATTTAGCCCCCAGGTGCTTGGTGTCCTACAGCAGCTGGGATCGTAAGTGTTTAATCTAACTTTCTTTTTGCACTTTGTTCCTTTTCTTGGCTTGTAGCAACCAAAGTTGGAAAACAGAGCAAATCTGACACGCTATATTTATTTCTTCTCCTCACAAAAAATCTGAAGCAAGAATTGTTCAGTAGCCACAGGATTCTGAATAATTTTATCAGAAAGAAACAGTGTCAGAGCATGCAAAGACAATAATGGCAGTATGCCAAAGGAGAGAAAAAAATATCACTCTCTGGGCTTTCTTCATGACTTTTTCAGGGTTAATTTGTACATTCACAAAGATTCACTTGTTTTCTGTGTTGCTAGTGCCTCCTAGTGGCTGTGCTTTTATTTGTTAAGTACCAAGATTGTCTTTCGCTTTTCAGACCAATGCAGCTTTCCCACCTACACAGTTCGCTCCTGGATCAACATATAGTGTGAGTTCAAGTGATGCTGAATCCATTTGTATTAATTGAAGGGACATTTTTCTGCTTGATTCAATGGGCTAAATAGAGTTCTCTTTTACACCATGTAAGAAGAAAATAATTCAATTTGCTTGAATAGCCTTAGTCTGGATTTTATTACATCAGTGTAACTGAGAGCAGTACATGGCCCAACCCAATATTCCAGGTCTGCTAAGGCAAGCTTAGGAAGAACTAGCGCAGCCAACTTTTGTACCCTTCTTATTCATGTGTGCGCGATATTAAGACTCCAGACTGGTGATTTTGGATGGATACTAATGTGAAATGATTGTCTTGGGGTCCAATCCTTTGACGTACTGAGGACCCTCAACTTCCATTGCTGTCAAGGAGAGTAGAATTAGGCCAGTGTTTAGTGCTTTTGAGAATCCCATCCAAGAAGGATTGGGCCCTTTTCTTTGTTGTCTGTAGCTTCTGAAAACTCTGCTCTCAGAATTCAGTGAGGTTGCGTGGGTGTCTCTCAGAACAGAATTTGTCTCGGTGGCTCTACTTTAGGCAGCACAGATAGAAAGCTTTTTTTAACCAAATGTCTAAATAGGGATCTTGCTATATCCCCTTTCAAAATTGTCATTGGAACCTCCTCCCTCTCCCACTTTAAAAAGCCCGGTGTGGTTTACAGACGTTTAAAATCAATACACAGAAGTAAGGCATAGTTAAAAGAACGAGTAGGTTACCTTTAAGAATTGGAATTGTGGCTCTTATGGAATTTGTAAGCACACTTTTGTTTTAACTCTGCCTGCTTATCACGGCTGCCTGTTCAGATGTGTGAGATCTTTTCTCCTTTCCTTTCTGTTTGTAGTCAAATCCTGCTTTCCCACCTGGACCATACCAGCTGCAAACTTATGTAAGTCTTTATAACATTATTTTGTGGTTGGCGTCACTGGGGAGGTGGGTACTTTTAAAATCTGAAGTGCTGAAAGTTCAGGTGAAAAAGAATTCCGGCCGAGAATGTGATTTCTCTGAATTGACACATTGGGAAAGAATAACGCCGACCGGGTTATCCAACAGTGGAAAGGTTAGTGTACAGAACAGCTTTCTTATGGGAAAGGTTCCATAGCCATTGATGGACCTATCCTCTATGAACTTATCTAGTTCTTTTTTGAATCCTGTTATAGTCTTGGCCTTCACAACATCCTCTGGCAAGGAATTCCACAGACCAACTGTGCGTTGTGTGAAAAAATACTTCATATACTTCATTTTGTTTGTTTTAAACCTGCTGCCTATTCAAGTAAGGTGACCCTTACTTCTTGTGTTATGAGAAGGAGTAAATAACCATTCCTTATTTACTTTCTCCACGCCAGTCATGATTTAATAGACCCCTATCATATTCCCCCTTAGTTGTCTCTTTTCCAAGCTGAAAAGTCCCAATCTTATTAATCTCTCCTCAAACGTCAGCCGTTCCATACCCCTAATAATTTTTGTTGTCCTTTTCTGAACCTTTTCCAATTGCAATATATCTTTTTTGAGATGGGGCGACCACATCTGCATGCAGTATTCAAGATGTGGGCGTATCATGGATTTATATAGAGACAATATGATATTTTCTGTCTTATTATCTATCCCTTTCTTAATGATTCCCAACATTCTGTTCGCTTTTTTGACTGCCGCTGCACATTGAGCGGATGTTTTCAGAGAACTATCCACAATGACTCCAAGATCTCTTTCTTGAGTGGTAATGGCTAATTTAGACCCCATCATTTTATACGTATAGTTGAGATTATGTTTTCCAATGTGCATTACTTTGCATTTATCAACATTGAATTTCATCTGCCATTTTGTTGCCCAGTCACCCAGTTTTGAGAGATACTTTTGTAGCTCTTCTCAGTCTGCCTGTAATTTAACTATCTTGAGTAGTTTTTTTATCATCTGCAAATTTTGCCACCTCACTGTTTGCTCCTTTTTCCAGATCATTTATGAATATGTTGAATAGGACTGGTCCCAGCCTGCTTCCCAGCCCTGTTGGACAAATACAGGCTAGCTCTGCTGGAGCTAGTCTGCTAATAACAGCAATGTAGCTACAGCAGCACAAGCAGTACGTACCCAGGGGGTCGGGCAGGCTTGAACTCAGCTCGCCTGTGCAACCTCGCATGCTGCCGCGGCCACACTGCTATTTTTAGCTAACTAGCTCCAACAGAACGAGTGTTTGTTTGTCTACCTGTGCTGGGAAACACTCTCCCAGCTGCAGTACAGACATACCCTTAGTGTCAGAAGCTTGATACAGTCAGTATTGCTTACCCCACAGTGCAGGGCAATGCCTAATGTATTGCAAGTTTACTTGTGCTCCCTACTGGCGATAGAATCAACCTCTAAATGGACCTGAAACATCCTGACACTTTTGTTGAAGGATCTGTCTGACTTCTTTGTAATTTGTTTTTAACTGACGTGCATTTATTAGACGCCCACTGGTGGGTGAAAATAAAAAGGAAGCAAATATGTTCTGATATTTTTTAAGCCTCTTTTCCTGTATCTTTCACTAGCCAGTGCCATACCAGACTTTGATTTTTGGAGGATTTTATCCATCAAGATCTCTCATAATAACAGGGACCATTCCTCCTGATGCTGACCGGTAAGTAGCAGAGACAGCTCCGTGTCTGCATTGCAGCCAGATGTAGACTTCTCTGAAGTTCAGGGAAGATGCACTTGTCAGTAAGGGTTTTTACCCCAGCGTACAGTCATCGTTATATTTTAAATAGCTGCCTTAGGGCTGAGTTCTGCAATCCCTCTGCACACAAACACAGCTCCTGTTGACGTGTCCTGGCATCCTTAAGATTTTTCCTTTATAACTGGCTTGTGTTTCTCCCTGCATCTTTCCGCCTCAGCGGCTGCACAACATGCCTGTATGCCTATAGCCGCCACTACAAGTAGGCCGGTACAGGTGGCGTTTAATTAACAGTTTTGGGGATCAACTCCCATTGATTTCAATGAGAGCGTTTGCATTGACTTAATTGAGAGTCAGTTGAGGTCACTATTTCTTCCACTGACTTTAGTTTCGGCCACTTTGTACATCTGAGGGTAAGATTTGGCTCTTGGTTTGCAAATTTTAGTCCCAATGGCAAATTTTGCCTGGGCTGCCAACTGCACCCTAGATTTCAGTGATTCTTAATTTCAGTGCAGGGGTCTGTCTGTGTGGAATAACTTGCTGCGTCCAGGTGTCTGTCAAGACACCTGGCTAGAGATGCTGAGAGCTCTTGGAATCTCCTGGCCAGCTAATTCATTCAGCACACACAGCTGTGACATTTTCACCCTGCAGACGGGAGGAAAGCAGGGCCTGCTTTTTTAGATCTCATTGGAAGTTGTTGTTGCACTGTCTTAATTAATCTTAGCAACGTGACATTTCAGCCAAGGTATTTTATACTAAAAATGACAGTGGTATATTACCAGGAGAGGACTGTGCAACTTCCAGGTGCTAGTGTACTTTGTATAAAAATGTATTTTCTCTAAAGCTTCCAAACCTTTTGATTAAGCCAAGCTCGTTGTTGAGTTTAAACATAAGGAATACAATAATGATGAGTAAAATTGTTGGTCAGAATTTTTAAGGGGGCCTCAGGCAAGCATTTTACTTTGCACCAGCAATTAATTATGAGAATAATGAATTGCAAGCACAGATGGTGACATTTAACTGCCTGACTTGTAGTCACATTCAGGTAACTGATTACCTGATTCTCAGAGGAGTGGACCGCTTACAACTTCCATGTAAAGTAAAGGGGAACTGCAGTTGCTCACCATCTTTGAAACTAAGACAGTAGGTGACTCAATGCTCTATAACTGGTGCCAACTATGAACTACTTGAAGCAGCCACAAATTGCAGCTGCAAAATAAAAGGATGCATATTTTATTTCAGCGGCTTAAATGCATGTCCTGTATTATTGCGCTTGATACTCCCTTTGCACTTCACACCTTCTAGTTAATCATATTGTGTTCCCCAGTTAAAACTGTAGTGAATGTTGGTTTGTTTGTTTAAAACTGAGGGGTTTCATGCATGTGATTTGTCTCCGGTGTGTTTAGATTCCATGTCAATCTGAAATGGGGCGAACACGTTGCCTTCCATCTAAACCCAAGATTCTCTGAGAAGACCATTGTCCGCAACAGTCAGCTGCACCAGCGCTGGGGGCCAGAGGAACGTGGCTTGCCAAGTGGCATGCCTCTCAGCCGTGGGCAGAGCTTCACAGTGAGCAAAACCATTTTAAACTGGTCACTCATTAGGCTAATTGACAAGGACATTTTGCTTTTGGCCTTTGAGGCCTTTACATTCACTTAGGCACATTTAGGAAGAGAAATAGCACCTTAAATTGTTAAGTGGTTATTAACACTTGGTTGTCCAATTTGAGACCCTTTAAAGGGACCTGACTTTTCATAGGGCAAGTGCTTAGCACTCTCTGAAAATTAGGTCTTTTCAACGTGTCTCAAGCTGACGGCCCAAAAAGAAAGGTACTCAAATCCCTAGGCATTCTTGAAAGTTTAGTGTCAGGAGGTAGCTGTGTTAGTCTATATCAGGGGTCGGCAACCTTTCAGAAGTGGGGTGCCGAGTCTTCATTTATTCACTCTAATTTAAGGTTTCGCGTGCCAGTAATACATTTTAACATTTTTAGAAGGTCTCTTTCTATAAGTCTATAATATATAACTAAACTATTGGTGTATGTAAAGTAAATAAGGTTTTTAAAATGTTTAAGAAGATTCATTTAAAATTAAATGAAAATGCAGAGGCCCCCAGACTGGTGGCCAGGACCCGGGCAGTGTGAGTGCCACTGAAAATCAGCTCGCGTGCCGCCTTCGGCACGTGTGCCATAGGTTGCCTGCCCCTGGTCTATATCCACAAAAACAACAAGGAGTCCGGGGGCACCTTAAAGACTAACAGATTTATTTGGGCATAAGCTTTCGTAGGTAAAAAACCTCACTTCTTATCTTTACCCACGAAAGCTTACGCCCAAATAAATCTGTTAGTCTTTAAGGTGTCCCCGGACTCCTTGTTGTTTTTGAAAGTTTAGGTCAGTATCCATAGTAAGGATAACAGTACAAGGAGGACTATCAGTGCTTGTGCTTCAGGGAATAAGCCAGTGACCAGCTAGCACTGAATAGAATTTCCCTCCATTTAGCTGCATGAAGGCTTTACCATCCATATACATTCCCGCTGGAGGCAGGCTTCCCAGAGAGAGCGCTGGTCTGTACTAGAATTGTAAATCCCACCATAATAACACTTAGTGTTTGACATTTTCAGAGCTGTGGAGCCCAGTCAGCCCTGTGGGGTAGTGAGAAAATATTGATAACCCCACGTAATAGATGGGAAATCTTAAACATAAGAGATTAAATGACTTGCCCGCAGCCACACAGCACACCAGTGAGAGCTGAACTCCAGAGCCCCTGACTCCAGTCCAACGCTCAGTCTGCCAGATCACACTGCCCCGTAGCGCTAGAATGATGACTGCTATGATTTACAAGTGCAACTTTGCAAATGTATTTTTATAAGAGGGAGAAATTAATATATTTTATGCCTTCTATATATTTTTCTCCATGGCTATTGCTTTTACACACTCATTTCTGAAGGCCTGTTTATGGGATTTCTTCACTCTTTTTTTCCTCCCTCGGTTTGCAGATCTGGATTGTATGCGACGCTCACTGCTTTAAGGTGGCTGTGAATGGACAACACCAGTTTGAATACAACCATCGAGTTCCTAACCTGCAGCAGATAGACAGGCTTGAAGTAGAGGGTGATGTTATGCTGACCTCTGTTCAGGTTTAAAGATGAAATCCTACATACAATTTATATAACCAAGTCAGCTTCTGTGTATGCCTCTTAAAATTAGCAGTTTACTAGGGAATTTGCTACTGAAACTTAATCAAGAATCGAATTCTTTTTTTTATAACCACTTCAACGTAACTAGCAATCCTGCTATTTCTATAATACCAACCCACGCTTTTTGCATAAGCTTTTTATATGCTAGAACTTCACTTCAGTTCAGATCATATTCTTCATTTTTTAAGCCTTTTTACTATGATGATAGGTTAGCTTCCTTAATTTTGTAAGTGAATGATCAGGGATCTGTGCATTAAACTTAATATTAAAACATTTGGAGAAAATGTGTTGGTTTCTTCAGAACTCATTACAAAAAACTTTCAAACTTAAGGTTGAGTATTGTCATCTTGATGGATACAGATTCTGTCTACATTGCAAGTTACTGTGGGGAAAGCCAGGGTCTGCATCTACAGCGCACCAGCAGCAAGGGGTAGGAACTGTGCAGACCTTGTTGCTTGTTAGAGGATCCCTGGTCTGGAACCCAGTGTAGAGGGTGGGCCTGGGTTCCCCTACCAGGCACTGGGAAATGACATAGGGTGTTGCAGATACCAGCTGGTCTGGAAGGACTTTGATTTGCCTGGAAGGGGAGAACCGTAGTGACTTGGCTGCAGGACCAAGCCACGAACAGGAAGCTGCAGGAGTGAAAGGGGCCACAGGGTACAAGAGAAAACACGTAGAGACACCCACCAGAAGAGCGCAGTGCCTGGCAAGAGCAAATCCCAAGATCTGCCAGCAGGCGGCACCCTATACGGTAAATGGATCCCATAACACTTGGAGTGATGGAGAAGTGAATATCCCTTGGTAATCTGTTCCAGTGGTTAATTATCCTCACTGCTTAAAAATGTGCATCTTAATTCCAGTTTGAACTTTGCTTACTTCAGCTCCCAGCCACTGGATTTTGTTATGATGGATTAAAGAGCCACTCATTAGGGCTAGGGATCTTCCTGGAGCGGCTGGTGTTACTAACATCTCAAAGTGCTTGGGAGGTTTGTAAAATGTAGTTCAATTAGAAATATTTTTCCTGTAGTTTACAATGCTCTTTTCCATCCCCAAGGCTGAGTGAAGTTTAAAAGCATATTTCTAGTTGAGCGTATCTTGCCCTATGTATTAGGGATATATATATATATATATATATATATATATATATATATATATATGTACTCTCCACTCTAGCTGGCCCAATATGTATATAATGGTTATATGCCGTTACTTTTTTTTCTTAAATTGAATTTTTTTTCACCCATCTCCTGTGTCTTTTTTTCTGCTATCTCCATTAAAGGAACACAAACCCAACTGTGTTTGAATCAAACAATCCGTGATGCTCCAGTGCATTAAAATTTAGATACACCAGGTTTACCTATGCCAGGTTATAATGGGGGAAGGGAAAATAGTAACTTCAGAATTCCATATTATTGCTAATTAATTGTGTTGTGGTAGTGGCCAGAGGTCCCGGTCACGACCAAGGCTCCTTGTGTTAGGTGCTGTACAAACACATAGGAACACACAATCCTTGCTCCAAGAATTTTACAATTAAAAGTGCTTGATCCCAAGCTCCTTCAAGCCAACACAAAGACTCCCATTGACTTCAGTTGGCTTTGGAGCAGACTCTAAGCTTGGGGCTGTGATCCACAAGGTGCTAAACACCCTGGCCCCGATGCACCAAATCATGTACGTGACTTCAATTGGATTAATCACATACTTAAACTTAAGAACGTTCTTATGTGCTGTGCTGGATTGGAACCAGAACGTTCAGACCCGTGACGGGGTGTACCAGGCCTCTGCTGCCCCTTGCCAGATGCCTTGCTGCCTGGGAACACCTCCTCCTCCCCATGAAGGTGTCCTGCTGCAAGGGAAGAACAGTGAGTTTGGACCTCCAGGGGTTTCCTAGAGAGGCCTCTCATGATCAGCTGTAGGCAGAACCAGTGAGACTTGGCCTTGTGGTGCCAGAAGGGCGGACAGCAGGTGGAGGCCAATCAGGGCCCAGCAGCCCAGATAAAAAAGGGCTGGCTGCTTCCACTAGAGGCCAGTCCTGGGTGAAGACAGGACAGGGAAGTCTCTCCCTGCCTAACTATTCCTGTCCAGGCATCTAATCTTGACAGATTTGCCTTGGGTCTCTGAAGGACTAACATTTATATTACGGGCTTTAACACCCCGGTTTCTAGTTTGAGTTCAGTGTTAACTTGTTTTCTGTAATGCCTGCGCCAAGCTGGCTCCATGAGGTACCTGGTTCAGGTGACTCCTTGACAAGCGCTTTGTGCAATGGAGGCTTTAGTGCCTTGGTTGTAGTCATCGAGGCTGCGTGTTGTAAAGGTGATGCTCACCACTCCCATGGAGAGAATTCTGCTTTCTAAAGCAAGCTCGTCTCCTGACTATGGCGGTAGGAGGGAGTTCTTATTCTGACCTGGGGCACTATGAGACATGGCAATCAGATGCTTCACATGGAAAATATGTGGAAGCGTGTACTTAAAGGCCCCATCCTCCTCTGCCTTGGCCCTATGACTTGTGTTTTTTTCCCTGATGCATGGCTAGCTTGAGGAGAGGAGGGTGGGAATTCACAGCCCTACAACATTTAAGTTATAACTAAGACATGCTCCATTTCCTATCTGGCTAAGTAACTATATGGCCCTCATCAGTGTAGTATCTGAGCACCTCACAATCATGGATTTAATCTTCACAACCCTTCTGTCAGCTAAGGAGGTATCCCCAGCATTTACAGATGAAGAACTGAAACAGAGCAGGTTAAGGGATTTGCCCAAGGTCACACAGGAAGTTGGTAGCTGAGCCAGGAACTGAAACCAGGTTTTTGAGACCCACGCAGGCCTTAACCACTAAACTTTCCTTCCTGAACAACTCTAAGTAGAGAAAGGGGAAAAAATAGTTACATGATGGTCTTTAGTGAAGGGCGATGTATATCTGGATGAGTCTGTAAGGATGTGTGCATGTGAAAAATCTTGACCAAGATTTTAAGTGGTGGCTAGTGATTTTTGGGGTACTTTTTTTGGGGGGGGGGGAGAGAATGCCCAACTGAAGACTCCTAGAAGGTGAGAGCTCAGCACGTTCAGAAGGGCAGATTCCTCCTAGGCGTCTCTATTTGGACACCCAAACTCATGGCTCACTTAAAATCTTGGCTTTGAATTTGAATACAGGCTTGGGTTCTGCGAGGTCTTTAAGCACACATGTAACTTTTAGCATCTAAATAGGCCCATTGAGTTTAAAGGGATTACTTGTGATTTAGTTATGCACGTGCTTTAGTACCTTTCTGAACAGGGGCCATAATGAACTCAATAATTGGACAATACGTTGTTTGAATATGTTTAGAGCTTCAAAAGAGATGTTCCATAATGCTGTTGTCTGAAATGAAACTTTGGCTTTTATCCTGCAATATAATAACCATCCATCTGCACTTTCTGTTCCATTTATTCCTGTACTGAAAGCAATTATGTACGGCTTCAGATCAGCCTCGCTATTGCAGAATTGGACCAAACAGGCTGTATCTGAACAATGGTATGTTCGAAACTCTACTCTAAACTCTAGCTCTAAACTCTGCAGCTTGAGCCCACTTCTTATTAAAATTCTCTGTTGGTGATTTTAGTAATACAACCATGCTAACGCCGAATGCCTCCCAAATACTCAAGACTAACCTCTGTTCTCTTCAATTGCACTGGTTTAATCCACTGAAATTGATGTAATTAACACCACATGTTACACAAGTGTAACTAAAAGCTTGACCCCAAGTTATCAAGCTATTAAAAATGGAATGTTCCAGTATTCAATGAACACTATATCACCCTGGAAACTCCTTATCAGGTGTTTGGAAATACTGTTTTCTTGGGACTTGGACTTGGGACTTGGACTTACTTACCCCCTTTAGTGCAGTGATATGACCGTCATAGGGGGCGGCCCTGAAAAAACCTTACACAATTAGTGCTCCAGCTTCTAAGGGCTTGTCTACACTTACAACGCGGCCACAGTGCTGTAGCGCTTACTGAAGATGCTACATATGCCGACTGTCTATACCGGGGGTTAGGTTGTTCTCTGTCACTCGGGGTGTGCAGGTTTATACGCTACGGCCTATACCAAGATAGCTCTGTTCACAACAAATCACTACCCTTACTGACAGTTTTAAGTGCAGACCAGGCCGAAGGCCCAGTTAAGTGACACAGGACTCTCCCATCTACTATTTTCACACTGCTTCTGGCCCTACCCACAAGGGCAACAAGAGTCCACGTTGCCATTTTAAGTGTTCTAGCTGGGGCCCCACTAGTGCAAGTCTGTCTACCCAGGCGGGAGGCTCGCGCCCAGCTGCAGTGTAGACACCCATACAGGCCAAACCTCTGTGGGTACGTCTGCACTGCATAGTAAACCTTGGCTGGGTGACCGGATAGCAACTGTGAAAAAACGGGACAGGGGTGGGGGGTAATAGGCGCCTATATAAGAAAAAGTCCCCAAAAACGGGACTGTCCCTATAAAAATGGGACATCTGGTCACTCTAGCTTAGACTCAGGTTTAAACCCTAACTCACCTACTGTCCACACACAAAGTCTTCTGACTTGCACCAGAAACCTCTCAGGCCTGCAGACTTGCCCAGGGATATGGGTCTGAGTCTGAGACCCACTGTGGCATGGGTCCGAGGCCACTCATTTTGCAGTGTGGACACAGCTGAAGCTCAGGTCGCCAGGCTTACATTTCGAGAGTCCACCAACCCTACCGCACAATCCTCTAGTCCGGTGCATCCCAGTCTTTCCTTCCCCAATCTTCTTACTCAATTCCCAGAACGGAAGCAACCTCCGGATTCAAATACAGCTGCTGGACATTTAACCCTTCATCTCCATGTGGCCTGCTCAACTGGCAACACCGTTCACCCTATTGTGCGTTAGCAATGGCCAGCAGGGACACGGCGTCCTCCACCCAGTGCGCTGTGTTTTGGAGGGTAATTCTCCCTTCTCATGCCCTTTGTAAAGCAAACGCTTTGCCATTGTTTCGCTCTGCTCTTCCGACATGGCCCAACGCTGTGAGTGTGGGTCCCATCTTGCGCCCGTTTCCTATGCTGGTACTACTTATGGTACATGTCCTAATTACATTAACCCCAGTCTCATGGCCTGCTCCACACCACCTTGTCTGCAACTACTTGCTCCCACTTCTCCATCCCTGCGCCCCTTCTCCCCTGCCTGTGATCACCCACCTGCATGGGCTCCTCAGACCCCCCGTACCAGGCTACATTGGTGCATTTCTCCCCCCCCCCCCAGCCTATCCAACCCCTTTCCTCTGCCTGCGCCCCTCTCCCCACAACTGCACAACACCCCTCCCCGCCTGCGCCCCTCCTCCCCCACCTGCACATCCCCCTCCTACCTGTGCCCCTCCTCCCCATCTGTGCCCCCTCAGCCTGCACCCCCTCCCCCAGGCTGCGCCCCTCCCCTGCCTGCACCCCCTCCCCTCAGCCTGCCTCTCCCCCTCAGCCTGCCTCTCCCCCTCAGCCTGCGCCCCCCCCCCCCCCCCC
>QXTE01000018.1:10981690-11005830 GCA_003942145.1 Platysternon megacephalum | reverse complement strand
GTCATGCCATGTGTGTTTCTCCAGCAGTTGTGTTTCTTTTCAATAAATGATTTTTTTGGCTTTGGAAACATTCTTTATTGCATTAAGTAAAAGATACCGTAGCCCAGGAAAGCAACAGGCCCTGCACGTCAGTGCATCATACGTAGCCAACACAGATGCCTACTAGCATTGGAACCACTTCACTTCACTCCTGTGCAGGGCACCAGACATTACTGGTGGCTTTCAGCATCGAATTGCTCCCTCACGGCATCCCTAATCCTTGCAGCCCCACACTGGGCCCCTCTAATAGCCCTGGTCTCTGGCTGTTCAAATTCAGCCTTCAGGCGTTGAACCTCAGCGGTCCAGGCCTGAGTGAAGCTTTCACCCTTCCCTTCACTAATGTTATGGAGGGTACAGCACGCGGATATAACCGNGATCACAATGGGCATTTTGACTTCCCCTACGGTGATCTTCTGGTCCGGGAAGAAAGTCCTGGCTTGCAGCTTCCTGAACAGGCCAACGTTCTGAAAGATGCGTGCGTCATCCATCTTTTCGGACCAGCCTGTGTTAATGTCCGTGAAACGCCCACGGTGATCCACAAGCACCTGGAGAACCATCGAGAAATACCCCTTCCGATTTATGTACTCGGCGGCTAGGTGGTCTGGTGCCAGAATTGGAATATGCATGCCATCTATTGCCCTTCCGCAGTTAGGGAAACCCATTTGTGCAAAGCCATCCACAATGTCACGCACATTGCCCAGAGTCACGGTTCTTCTGAGCAGAATGCGATTAATGGCCCTGCAAACTTGCATCAACACAATTCCAACGGCAGACTTGCCCACTCCGAACTGGTTAGCAACCGATCAGTAGCTGTCTGGAGTAGCCAGTTTCCAGATTGCAATCGCCACATGCTTCTCCACCGGCAGGGCGGCTCTCAATCTCGTGTCCTTGCACCACAGGGTGGGGGCGAGCTCAGCACACAGTCCCATAAAAGTGGCTTTCCTCATCCGAAAGTTCTGCAGCCACTGCNCCGCTTCTCCACCGGCAGGGCGGCTCTCAATCTCGTGTCCTTGCACCACAGGGTGGGGGTGAGCTCAGCACACAGTCCCATAAAAGTGGCTTTCCTCATCCGAAAGTTCTGCAGCCACTGCTCGTCATCCCAGACTTGCATGACAATGTGATCCCACCACTCAGTGCTTGTTTCCCAAGCCCAAAAGTGGCGTTCCATGGTGTTGAGTATGTCTGTGAATGCCACAAGCAATCTCGTGTCGTATGCGTTATACGTGTCAACATTACCGTCGGACTCCTCACTGTCACTTTGTAGCTTAAGAAGTAACTCGACTGCAATTCGTGACGTGCTGGCGAGACCCATCAGCATATTCCTCTCCAGTTCGGGATCCATTCCCGCAGATCGAAAGGGAAGACAGAGCGCACAGTACAAAAACCGCTGAAAGATGGTGCCAAATGTGGACGGAAGCACAGGGATTGCTGGGAGGCGAAGCGATGCATCACAGGGCATTGGGACAGGACCCAGGATGCCCCGTGCCCCCCCCCTTACCACAAGCCTCAGTGCTAGAATGGGAAGAAGTGCTCTGTGGGATAGCTGCCCATAATGCACCACTCCGAATGCCGCTGCAAGTGCCGCAAATGTGGCCACGCCAGTGCGCTTGAAGCTGACAGTGTGAACACACGACAGCGCTTTCCCTGCTGCTGTCTCCGAGGGCTGGTTTAACTCCCGACGCTCTACATCTGCAAGTGTAGCCACAGCCTAGATTTCTTAACCGTGCTCAGTTTAGTTCATCTTTGTACTTTTTTCCTTCACAGCTTCAAGATAGACTTTCAGTGTGGATACTGCCCAAGTCCTGATATTGCTTTTCATTTTAACCCACGATTTGAAGAGGGTGGATGTGTGGTTTGCAATACTCAAGAAAGACAGAATTGGGGAAGAGAGGAGAGGAAAGATGAAATGCCTTTTTTAAAAGGTCGCCCCTTTGAGATTCTGGTTTTGGTAAAACACGACTCATTCCAGGTAATTTTTTTTAATACTGTATTTTACTTGCAAATTAATTTTAAAATGGCTATTCTGCTGAATCAAGGAACATTCTCACATCTAAAGAGTTATATTAAAACAATTCCTATTTAAAGGGCATCTTTAATGGGAGTCTTTCCATTTATTTGAATGGGAATGGACTAAAACTCTGTGCTTACTTTTGCATTTTAGGCCCTGATGCTGGAAACACTGGTGCCCATGTTTAATTTTACACATGTGAGAAGCCCCATTGACTTCAATGAGTCTGCTCAGATGAGTAAAGTTAAGCATGGGCATATGTGTTTACAGGATTGTGGCCTTAATCCATTTAGATAATTCAAAGACTAGTCAGTTTTGCGTGAGTTCTTAGTCAGTTTCTAGTGAATTTCGCTTTTGGGTTCTCAGGCACTAGCACAGTGCTGCAGTGTTGCGGTTGCAAAAGCTGCAGGTAAGTGTTGGTTTATTTTAAATTGTTTGCACTAGATTTTTGTAAAACCTTACATTTTCTTATGGGCATGAGACATTATCCTTTCTTCCAAAAGAATAACTTCTGCTTTTTTACACACGGCAGGTTGCTGTAAATGGAAATCCCTTTGTGGTGTACAAGCACCGGATTCCACTTTCCAAAGTGAACCACCTTAGTGTGTCTGGGGGTGTGGACGTGGCAATCATCAGCTTCCAAGATACTGCTGTAAGTGCCGATTGCATGTATTATTGTGTTTCAGAACCACGAGGGGAACTGGAGAAACTCTAGTATTTGCAGAGATTTGGGGCATGATCCAGTAAGAACCTGAGTACATCCTGTGTGTTGCTGAATATCTCAAACTGGCCTTGTCCCCACTAGTCTCCTAGTGGTGGAACTTAACCAGTGTTAGACTGACAGTGGGAAAAACGCTAGCGTGGACAGAGTGCAGGTATTTTTTTATTGCCACGTCATGCTCCAAGATGATAAAAAGCCAATGCTTGTCTGTGCTAGTGCTTCCAATTTTGCTGCCACCAATGAAACTGCAACTAAGCTAAACCAACAGTGGAAAAAATGCCAGTGAACTCAGTGAGTTCTGAGCCATGCTCCCCCCTTCCCTTATTTCCTGTTTAGTTAGTCTGTATATAGTTGAGAAAAGCAGCAAGTTCCCAGCCTGCAGTACTGTAAGCAAAGTGTGTTTCTTGTGCACTGAGTGGTCCCTTTACAAAACTGTCACCAATGCCCGAGGTCCTTGCAATGACAGGGAATTATTAGGTGAGAAATGCCTAGATGATCTCAGCCGGAGAACTACACTCTGTGCTGCAGAGGAAGGCAGAAAACCCCAAAAGGTCCCAGCCAATCTGATCTGGGGGAAAATTCCTTCTCAACCCCAACTCTAGCAATCAGTCTGACCTGAGTATGTGAGCAAGAGACGGCAGCCAGGCATTTATAAACGCTGTGCTGCTGCAAGGACTGTCTTTCAAATCAGGCGTGAAACCTAGGTGCTGACCCCTTCTCTGTGTTAAAGATCCTGGCTCTTCTTGCAAAAGTTAGGGGTGTGAACCCTCTTTTCCTGTCCAGATTCCAATGTAGGTAAATTAATTCTTCCTGCGGAAATTCTCTCTGTACTTTCAGTTGGACACAATATACTTTCTAGGTATCCTCTGCTGTTTTACAGTGTGGCGGTGCTCAGATAAACTGCAGCCATCGGTGTGCTGGTAATTGAGTGCTGGGTGAAGTAATCTGAGGATTGTGTTGTGAAGTTTAATTAGTTAATGTTCCTAAAGTACTGTGAGATCCTTGGATCTGTGCAATTCCTTAGAGAAGTATGAAGTGTTATGAATAAGATCAGTTTCTTGCAGAGATGTACTTACAACTAAAGGTATCTCTGGGAGAATTGTCCAGTTTATTTGATTTGTATAACATCTGAGGTGTTTACTGTTTTCTGGGGTGGGAGTGGAGCGGGAAATATAAATGATTTAGGAGAATAAAAAAAACCCTCTAGATTCTAGTAATTAAGAAACCCACTTTTATAATAAGATTTTCCATGCCCAGAGCAAAATATAACAGTGCACAATGACATAAATATTTCATAATCTAGTATATGACATATATTTAATCCTTCACAAAGATATCTGGAATAGTTAGTATTTAATATACAGCGATTGTCTTATTGAATCAAATTTTACAGGTGCATTTGAGCATTCTTAATTTGTAACCTAACTGAAAAACTAAAGCCCCTCATTGTTTTCCCATATTATGATTCCTGTTTCTTTGCAATAATCCTACTGTTGTGTATAGATTTCCCCCCACTGATGTTTCAGCAAAAGGGAAAGGGCAGAGTCTTCTCACTGCTTTGTCTGGCGAATTAGACATTGGGCTGAATCAAGTACCACAATAACCGGGTATAATTCCCAGGAACTTTAATGGATGCTAAATTTTCCATACTCCAGGGCTGCCCTTGGCTCATGGTCTTTAATCTCTTTCCCCACTGATTCTCCATTGCAGATCCTGGTTTATTTTTGATGCATTGGGCAAGGAATTCGTCTGAGGATTCAGGGAAAGAGATCTCGTTCAAATCTAGTTTTTTAAGTCATGGTTGAAATAATTTTGATTGTGCAATCTAGTCCTAGTGAACACTGGGGCTACCGAACAGAACTAGCTCATTGTTTGACCCACATTGAAGAGTCTAGCAGTGAATTAAAAGGACTATCACAGGAATATTGAGGAAACTCTCATGGTATTTACCCCCACGCCTGTCTGCTACCAGTGCTGTCACCATTAGTTTGGAATAATAACTGCTGGAAAATTCATGACCATATATGTATAAAATGCAATTTAAAAAAAAAGAATAATCAATTTAAACAGAAATATTTAGGGGAAGAAGAGCAGGATTGAGAATGCAATTCCAGCATGTTCTCTGGGAGGGTGCGTGTCATCACTAGCGTGGAAATCTGTTGCTTAGAGTGTCTAAATATGTCCAAAATATCTGACCCTAACAATCTGTCTAGTTCACGTAATTGTTTCTGCATCAGTATTTTTACTAGTAAATACTCATGGTCTGATGAGAAGGCAATTGTAAGTATTATCTTTGTTTATAACATGGGGAAATTGAATCACAAACAGAAGCCCCAATACAGCAAAGCTCTTAAGCATGTGCGTCACTTTCATGTCAATGGGATATAAGCATATGCTTAAGCCCCCTTCCTAAACAGGGATGCTTTCTTGAATTTGGGCCAGATGAGGGCCATATTTACTCACGTTGGGGAGCACCGTACCTTACTCCATGCGTACTCCCAGTTCCCAGAACTCATGGAATAAGCTATTTCTCACTGTGAGTCAGGGTGGCAGAATCTGGCCCTTTGACATTTGCCCAAGCCTGTGTATCAAGTTCGTGGAAGAGTGTGTACCCAGGTCTCCTGACTCCCAGATGGGTGCTGGAATCATTAGACCACATTTCTGCTGTTAGCTGATTTTACCATTCAGACAGGACTGTTAATTCAAGCCTTTTGGACTAACTTTTTCTTTTTCATAATATTTAGACCCGAGGTGCTTGGTGTCCTACAGCAGCTGGGATCGTAAGTGTTTAATCTAACTTTCTTTTTGCACTTTGTTCCTTTTCTTGGCTTGTAGCAACCAAAGTTGGAAAACAGAGCAAATCTGACACGCTATATTTATTTCTTCTCCTCACAAAAAATCTGAAGCAAGAATTGTTCAGTAGCCACAGGATTCTGAATAATTTTATCAGAAAGAAACAGTGTCAGAGCATGCAAAGACAATAATGGCAGTATGCCAAAGGAGAGAAAAAAATATCACTCTCTGGGCTTTCTTCATGACTTTTTCAGGGTTAATTTGTACATTCACAAAGATTCACTTGTTTTCTGTGTTGCTAGTGCCTCCTAGTGGCTGTGCTTTTATTTGTTAAGTACCAAGATTGTCTTTCGCTTTTCAGACCAATGCAGCTTTCCCACCTACACAGTTCTATCCAGGATCAACATATAGGGCTGGTCTACACTATGCGGGGGGATCGATCTAAGTTACGCGATTTCAGCTACGTGAATAATGTAGCTGAAGTTGATGTACTTAGATCTACGTACCACGGTGTCTTCACTGTGGTGTGTCGACAGGAGACGCTCTCCCGTTGATTCCTCTTGCGCTTCTCGCTGAGGTGGTGTACCGGAGTTGATGCTAGAGCAATCGGCGGTCGATTTATTGCGTCTATACTAGACACGATAAATCGACCCCCGCTGGATTGATCGCTGCCCCTCAATCCGGCCGGTAGTGTAGACAAGCCCATAGTGATGCTGAATCCATTTGTATTAATTGAAGGGAAAATGTTCTGCTCGATTCAATGGGCTAAATAGAGTTCTCTTTTACACCATGTAAGAAGAAAATAATTCAATTTGCTTGAATAGCGTTAGTCTGGATTTTATTACATCAGTGTAACTGAGAGCAGAACGTGGCCCAACCCAATATTCCAGGTCTGCTAAGGCAAGCTTAGCAAGAACTAGCGCAGCCAACTTTTGTACCCTTCTTATTCATGTGTGCGCAATATTAAGACTCCAGACTGGTGCTTTTGGATGGATACTAATATGAAATGATTGTCCTGGGGTCCAATCCTGTGAGGTGCTGAGGACCCTCAACTTCCATTGCTGTCAAGGAGAGTAGAATTAGGCCAGTGTTTAGTGCTTTTGAGAATCCCATCCAAGAAGGATTGGGCCCTTTTCTTTGTTGTGTGTAGCTTCTGAAAACTCTGCTCTCAGAATTCAGTGAGGTTGCGTGGATGTCACTAAGAACAGAATTTGTCTCGGTGGCTCTACTTTAGGCAGCACAGATAGAAAGCTTTTATTAACCAAATGTCTAAATAGGGATCTTGCTATATCCCCTTTCAAAATTGTCATTGGAACCTCCTCCCTCTCCCACTTTAAAAAGCCTGGTGTGGTTTACAGACGTTTAAAATCAATACACAGAAGTAAGGCATGGTTAAAAGAACAAGTGGGTTACCTTTAAGAATTGGAAGCGTAGCTCTTATGGAATTTGTAAGCACACTTTTGTTTTAACTCTGCCTGCTTATCACGGCTGCCTGTTCAGATGTGTGAGATCTTTTCTCCTTTCCTTTCTGTTTGTAGTCAAATCCTGCTTTCCCACCTGGACTATAGTAGCCGCAAACTTATGTAAGTCTTTATAACATTATTTCATGGTTGGCGTCACTGGGGAGGTGGGTACTTTTTAAATCTGAAATGCTGAAAGATCAGGTGAAAAAGAATTCCGGCCGAGAATGTGATTTCAGAGAGCCGAAAGACTGTCAGGAGGAGCGACTTCTCTGAATTGTCACATTGGGAAAGAATAATGCCCACTGGGTTATCCAACAGTCAAAAGATTAGTCTCCGGAACAGCTTTCTTATGGGAAAGGTTCCATACACCTGCGCTGGTGAGCCTGCTTGCTTTGATTGCTACCTGGCGTTCCAGTGGGGGTGGGAGGGATTGAGTTAAATAAAACTAAAGGCGAACATTAAAAGTAGTAGTAATGACCTCAGTGTGGTTTGGTGGGTCTCAGTCTAGTTCTCAGGAGTCAGGTCACAAAAACCGGTGCAGACTGATGGTCTCATTAGAGAAGTGGAAGCCAATGACTGAATGGGCCATGGCAGGGTGGATAAAAATCAATGTTTTTTTTTTAAAAATCAAAAAAATCGGATTTTTTTATTTAAATCGGATTATTTTGATAAAATGCTTTTTGAGGAAAAAAACCTATCTAAAGATAGTTTTAATTAAGATACATTATAGCTCAAGGATATCTCATCATGGAATAGGGATTATAAATTCTAATTCTATAGTATGAGACACAATATTCATGTAATGTTTAAGAAAAGTTTTGTAAATGAGTTCCAATAGTTCATGGATTAGGGACCCAATTTTATGGGGTTCCAGGGACTTCTGTATAGATTATTTAGGTTAATCTTTCTGTCTACCCAATGGGACTCAATGCTCAGTCTAGAAGATACCATCAGAGATGCTTAGTTTTGCAGTTCTAAAACTGTGGATTTGTGTCTCCAGAGATAACATGCTTGTTAACAGCAAAAATGTTTTTAAATAAATAAATAATATATAGGGGTGAGAAATAACAGACCTCAACCCTATGGTCCCTCTGCAAATTTGTGTACACAGAGTCAATCCCTTACCTCTCTCTAAAAGTGCAAAGTTTCAGAAAGTTCAATGAATAGAAGATTGTTGGGGGCAGAATAGATCTGGACAAGGAGAAGAAGTCTAGAGATAAATGTGAGAAGAGAAGGACAGGCAGTAGAAACAAAAGTGAACTGCTTGAGCAGCATATTCCAGAAGTCTTGAGGTCTTTCTGAGTGTAGCTTTCATTGATTTGAGATCTACCATACCATTCTCTCACTAGAAGGGAAAACCTATAATGGCAGCAGGCCGTAAAAGAGACCCAGTTTGGGAATAAGAACCATTCAAGAAATATATGTTTGCTGATGATGTTTTAAAACAAGTCACACCAGTGAACTGGTGGAAGTCACTTAAGTACTTGGATTCAGAGACTGTTGAAGTGATAATCTCACTTTTAACAGCAGTAGCTTCTTCTGCCGGTGTAGAAAGAATATTTTCTTCGTTTGGCCTAATTCATTCCAAAATGAGAAATTGTTTGGGACCTGAACAAGCAGGAAAGCTTGTTTTTCTTTTCCAGATTATGAACAAACAGGAAAATGAAGGCAAAGACAACTGAGTTAGCTGCAGAAGCCAATATTTNATTCTGCTTTCTAAAGCAAGCTCGTCTCCGGACTATGGCGGTAGGAGGGAGTTCTTATTCTGACCTGGGGCACTATGAGACATGGCAATCAGATGCTTCACATGGAAAATATGTGGAAGCGTGTAATTAAAGGCCCCATCCTCCTCTGCCTTGGCCCTATGACTTGTGTTTTTTTCCCTGATGCATGGCTAGCTTGAGGAGAGGAGGGTGGGAATTCACAGCCCTACAACATTTAAGTTATAACTAAGACATGCTCCATTTCCTATCTGGCTAAGTAACTATATGGCCCTCATCACTGTAGTATCTGAGCAACTCACAATCATGGATTTAATCTTCACAACCCTTTTGTCAGTTAAGGAGGTATCCCCAGCATTTACAGATGAAGAACTGAGACAGAGCAGGTTAAGGGATTTGCCCAAGGTCACACAGGAAGTTGGTAGCTGAGCCAGGAACTGAAGCCAGGTCTTTGAGTCCCACGTGGGCCTTAACCACTAAACTTTCCTTCCTGAACAACTCCAAGTTGAGAAAGGGGGGAAAATAGTTACATGATGGTCTTTGGTGTGTATTGAGGGCGATGTATATCTGGATGAGTCTGTAGGGATGTGTCCATGTGGAAAATCTTGACCAAGATTTTAAGAAGTGGCTACTGATTTTTGGGGTCCTTTTTTTTTTTTTTTTTTTTTTTTTTTTTAGGGTGACCAACTGAAGACTCCTAGAAGGTGAGAGCTCAGCACGTTCAGAAGGGCAGACTCCTCCTAGATGTCTCAATTTGGACACCCAAACTCATGGCTCACTTAAAATCTTGGCTTTGAATTTGAATACAGGCTTGGGTTCTGCGAGGTCTTTAAGCACACATGTAACTTTTAGCATCTAAATAGGCCCATTGAGTTTAAAGGGATTACTTGTGATTTAGTTATGCACGTGCTTTAGTACCTTTCTGAACAGGGGCCATAATGAACTCAATAATTGGACAATACGTTGTTTGAATATGTTTAGAGCTTCAAAAGAGATGTTCCATAATGCTGTTGTCTCAAATGAAACTTTGGCTTTTATCCTGAAATATAATAACCATCCATTGACCTTCACATCTGCACTTCCTGTTCCATTTATTCCTGTACTGAAAGCAATTATGTACGGCTTCAGATCAGTCACCACCGCTGGGACTTCATTTACAGTCAGGACCAGTTTATATAAGGAGCAAATTCACAATCAATTAGAACAGATCACTGCTGCTTCTAATCCCTTCCTATAATCGCCCTGTTTCCTCTTCCTGTTAATGGGAAGTTCCTAGAATGGTGGAATTAAGATGCGCGGGGAAAGTCCCACATTAAAACTGCCTGACCGGCTCAGCGCAGGGAAAAATCCTGCAACCACTTTGCTGAAACAGAAACAAGTGTGCTTCTTAATCTAGCTTAACAAAGGCACCGGAGGGCACAGTTGTTCACGTTCCCATAGGAGGGAGCCGTCAATAATTTGTCGCACCTGCAGGACACTGACTTCAGTTACAGCACTGCCTTGTGCTCTCAAGGTGATGTAAACGCCATCATAGAGTTGTTCAGGGATGTACACTGAATGAATGGAATATGACGCTCAGCAGTAAACGTAAGCATTTAAAAAGCAAATCAAAAGATTATGACGGGTTGGTGTAGAATGGTGTTTGCCCTCTGTTTGATATGCTGTGCCTGTACTGTCGGTCTTTAATCTCTCGGCAGTCCCATGCTTTCTGACCTAGTAATTAAATGTCTCCTGCTGTAGTGTACATGCTAAATGCATGGTTGCTGACTCTCACAATATTTGGTGTGTTTTCATAAAGTCCCAGCTCCTTGAGGCAAGCAGTAACATGAAAATATCACTTTAAGCTTTTTTTTTATTTTTTAGTTTATAGATCTCATGGGTTTGGAGAAAGCTTGGAAATGGGACCCGAAGGTACCCAAGAGGGTTAAAAACCAGAAGGCAAATAAGATTTTTAAAAACCCGTGTTGTGGGTTTTTTTAGAAGACAGGCTCATGATTTTGGGGCCTGGCACATGATATTTTGAAAAATGTTTGGGGTTCACAATACCATGAATGTTCTAACGGTGAGCCAAGTATGTATGTCATGTAGGTGAGCATTCTGCCTGGGTGATGGGGTTCCCTAAACTCGGTGGGGCCCAATTCTGCTCCCGCTGAAGTCCAGTGGGTCATCCACCCATCTCTTTGCAAGCTTGAGTCAATAGTATGTTACGCACTCAAATCTAGTCCACAAGCACACAGTGTTCCCACTATAAAGACATCATTTATTATAACACGGTGTCGGTCAAATGGGAATACAGAATTCAAAACATACAAAGTGCTTATGTATTTTTGAGCCTCGTTGACACATGCTCTGTAACAGCAGCAAGACATATCTGAGTGCCATCCTATGAAGCAGGATTTGCGACTGCATCTTCTTAGTTTGCAGGCAACAAATATTCCAACTTTAGAATGATTATATTACTTCGTGTGAACTTTGCTACAAATGGTAATCATCAGCATGACCAGCATTTAAAAGCAACACAACCATCAAGTGATTTCCTTTTAAAGGGGTATTATATACACTAACAAAAATCCATATAAATACATACACATATAAACAATCCATTGCACAAAAATATTGTTCTAAATCATTATAAAAATCTTGAATTTCCCTTGGGAGCAGATCTTATTCTGTATTTAAATAAAACCTACAGGCATTTACCCTCTCCTACCCCGCATTAAAAAATAAATTGCACCTGACCTATTATCAAGGTTATAATAAAATAGACATTAAAAAGAAATCACAAATAAATAGTAATAAAGGCTTAATTACATTAAAAAGTTGCCTTTTCTTTAAGGCTAAGCTTTTAAGGGTCAAATTCTGCCAGCAAATGTATGCGCGTGCCTTGACATGCATTGGAAGGAGAATTTGACCCCTTGCTGTTTGAAAATGATCACACACGTTCAAATGTTGTCTAAAACATTAACTGTTGAGTGGTTCTTGGGCTGGTGGGTTTCAAAGTGCTTGCATTTCTCTTGCCCTCATATGGAACCATAGCCCCAAATATGTCTTCGTGGTATCGCTTTTGGCTCTGTAAAAATCAGAGAGACAGAACAAAAACATCAGTCTGGCTTCCCATTATTTAACAAACTGGCGGCTCATTTTTCAGTTCCTTTAGGTTTGTTCTACTGACTAGTGATGGTGAACTTTTGTTGGTAGGAATAAATCCTAAGAGCTCTAGGATAAGCTGAACTTTGTATCTCTTGGCACCAGTCCAACAACACATGCAGAGCAGGTCTAGTATCTATGTGCAGTGTTCCTTCCCTTCTCAAATTCACTGCCCGTCCTCTCTGGGCAAACAGAGCCTGAAAAGGTTGAGGTTCAAGTCATGTTGCAAAGCCTATCATAGCTATTTGTGGGCAAATCCTGCCCCTTTGAATGTCCAGGGTCAAAGTGGGGCAGGATATTGCGAATCAGTTTAGGGGTAGAATCAGTACATGCACCCTGAGCATTCTCAACAGGTGCATTATATAAATGGAAATAAATCACCCGACCTTGCAATCTAATTCAGAATGTCTGACAAATTTACACACTTACATTTATTGTTTCCTATAATTGTTGCCCTGTCCATTGCATCTCGATCACTACACTGAAGTCTGGTTTAACTCACGCAGGACTCTTTAGCTTGAACCCTGACTAGAGTGAGCAGGTGAGCATTCACATCTGGCTTCTACACCTACCTTCAGCTGGAAGATGTAGTCTTCAGCCTGTTCCTCTGTCAGCTTCAATTTCTTTGTGAACATCTCCTTCAAGGTCTGGGTGACGTCCCTGGCCATGCGCACGTCCCCGCAGACATACAAATGACCTTCATCTTCATGTAAGACTTGGTGCACTTCTGCCTCCAGCTTGCTTTGAAGAATGTCTTGAACGTAGACCTTAAGAGGAGAAGGGGGGGGGAGTCAAATAAAGTCCACTTAATGCTGTCTGAGATCACGGGTTATCTAAATTTGAAGCAGACTTACACAACCCCATAATTCAACATTAAGGCTCTGACTCCCTCAGTCCAGTCAAACTATAGTCTGTCCAAGAGCAGAGGGGAGAAATGGCTTTAAGCCACCTTTTATACTACTCTGATCTTGAGGCTAGGCCAGTCCCTTACATAAGTTAGAGCAGCCCGAAGGCTGCTCTAATTTACACCCAGCTGTCCACAGCCCCAATAAACCATTCAGATAGCTGGGGATTGTCAGGGCTTAAGGACATGCCAGGCACACACTCCTATTGCCGCAGTTGGAGAGAGGGTGGCTTAGGTGTCTCAGGTTATTGCCATCCAAGGATTCTCCTCAGCAGGGGGAATTCCCAGAACGAATTCTCTGCTCGCTTTCCGGCTGCACCATTTCAGTGACAAATGGCAAAGTGATTAGAGCTGGGACCAACATCTGCCCCAAGAGGTACAATGTGCAGGTCTGAACTTGTCCTGGGCGTTTAGGGCTGGGGTTTTGACAATTTTCCATCTGAAGCTTGAATTTGGATACTCCTGTTATCTTCCTTCTACGGGGCAATAATGTAAAGCTTTTTATAGATACAGCTTTGCCCTTGACTTCAGTAGGAGCAGACTGGCTCCACTCCTTTGAAGAAAATGGCATTCTTCACTCAGGCACGACACGTAGAAACAAAACATTGAACCCTTTCAAAGGAGAACTTTAAACAGTGCTCAAGCCTTAGCGTGGGAGAGGAGGGGATCCGTATCCCCCTTTCTAGAGGGCAGAGGAATGAAGCTTACTTTAGCTTGGCCGGGTTGCCGGGAGTAGGCCGTGTAGACCTCTTTCAGCACTCCTTTTCTTTTCATTTCTTGAGTTTCTTCTCTGTAGAGATGATCCACGTCTGGCTGCCGGCAGCCAAACAACAACGTCATGCCGCTGCCTTTAATTCCTGAAACCAACATTTGGAAAGTTGTTTTAGTCTTTTAATGTTAGCCCAATTATCTGCAATTACAGTGGCAACAGAGGGCCCCGTTGTCTCAGCAGCTAGTCATGCAATGCAAGGACAGGAGGCTATTTTCTAACCATGTGTGTATGAGAGAGCGAGCGAGTATACGCAGCATAATTTAACTCTACAAAATGTCACTGGCAGAAGCTCAACTCATCTTATATGAACAGGCAGGGACACCGCAAAATTCCAGTTGCTTGTTGAAGTGGGTTGTAAGATCACAAAGAACCTTCTCTCTACGCTACGAGCCCCTGTGAAAGAGGCAGAGACGTTCGTGTTCTATCTGCTAGTGCAACTGAAGGTATCCGGCATCCCAAAGAGGGTGGGAAGGAAGCAGGGCTATTGAAAATCTCTCTCTTTTCTTTTTGGTGAAATCCTTCTCAAAGCTCTTCTTGGGTTGGTGGATGTCTGCAATGCTCCTTGCTCCGGGCTAGCACTTCCAGGCACACATTTTTACAGCGTTTGTACAGTTCTCTCTCTCTCTCTCTCTCTCATATCATGCTCTACCACGTCCACCCTCAGCGCCCCATGTTGCTGAACTATGAGGATGAATTACATGCTGCTTGTACGTCAAGTTAGTGAAAACAGCATCATGCAATTGACATTTCTGGATGAATGGCGTCCCTGGGGGGACAGGGCTCCTCATGGGGGTAATTCCCACTGTACCTTTCTTTTCTAAGTCATAGAGGCGCTGCTGCCAGAAGCTTCTCAATGGAGCAATTCCTGTCCCCGGGCCGATCAGAATGCAGGGCGTGGCGGGGTCCTTCGGAAGCTGGAATCCACTAGCACTAATGTCAATAAAATGTGAGACTGTGGTTAGGAAAAACATCATATGGAGTAAATCCATTCCTACCAAGCTCCCTGAATAATGCTTACCAATTATCTATCACCAGTGGCCTGAATTTCCACTCTGTTACACTGACATCAACAGAGTTACACCCGGGTAAATCTGGTGTTTAGAGGGTGGAGAATCTATTTTCAAGGCATGGTGAAAATGCGAATCCTGCCCATTTCCCTCTGCCGTAGGGAAGTGTTATTACCCCTGTTTTGCAGAAGCGCACACATAGCGTCAAGTCACAAAGTGTTGGGTTAGAACTCAGGAGTGTTTGGCTCCCAGCCCCCTGATCAATCCATTAGACCATGTTGCCTTGCAATAAGTATGGATATTATTATTATTATTGTTATATAATGATATAAGATATTGTTATATCAATTATATAAGATATTGTTATATCAATTATATAAGATATTGTTATATAATGGAGCTGAACTAAGTACTGATTTTTTCCCATTGGCGCGCTATAGGACATGTACACTCACCTGCGCACAAAGCATGGGACCGTCTCCTTGAGGTCTATCGTATTCAGCCACGTGCTACAAACACCATGGTGCAAAGGACCTTGACCATCTAACAGGAGGAAGGGAAAATGCATCTATGAATACTCCCCCCAAAAAAGTAGTTGAATTTTTTTTTTTAAGTTGAACTGATATCAAAACAAAATGGGTGTGTAAATAAATTGCTGTCTACTAACTGAAAACCAAAGATTAGCTGCAGGATATTACCAGTCCAACAGTAGTGTTCCCTATTTAGACTTCAAATGTTCATTATCCATTTATATTCTGCATGTATCAACTGATAGAGCAGCAGCATAAAATAAACTCTTAGCTAAAATGGTATGTTTTATGGCATATGGTGGATCCAGTTTACTTAATCATTGTGCCACCTAAATTGCATCGAACTAAAGAATAAATGCAAGTAACAATTACCCCTTGTCCTGTAGTTGACCACTGCAACTGTCAAATGGATCTCTTTGGGCGTCATGTCCCGTGAAGAGCTAATGGAATAGTACCGGGGTTTCAGCAAAGGCAGCTGAGTCAGTAAAAAAGACGTGGAGACTTGGGTGGAAGGAAACTCTTTCAGTACCTCCAAAATGGTGGGGCTGTTGAAAAACTTCCACTTGTTGTACTCCTCTGAACTCTGAAAGACAAACATAGCCACAAATGTGAACAAGGAACTTTGAGTCTCATTGGGGTGAGCAGCAGGGAGACTGGAAAGGTCACTTGTGGAATAAGTTTCAGGCTTGCGGTAAATTAAACTGATGGATAAAAGGAGGCTCCCTCAAACCTTAGTCTGCTTTAGAATGTGACTTAGACTGAGTGGTTTGAAAATGTTGGGATTTTTTTATTTAACATCTGGAATTAGAAGCTCTGAAATACCTCCCAAAGGTTGTTCTCCCAGTCTGGCTGACTGGGCCTGGATGTGGAAGTAGAAGAGGGAGCCTATTTTTTTAATTTTTTTTTTTAGCCCTATCTTGCCAGACATCCACATAGGCATATGTGCTCTGATCCTAAAAGCTATTGAGCAGGTGTTGAACTCAACAGACACTCATCTGGACCTTGAACTTTCAGCTGGTTATTTCCATGTTGGAAATTCAGAAATCTCTTCTCTTTGCTTTACCAAACTGTCTGCCAGTGCCCTTGGATAACACCTTCCACTTGATGACTTCAAAATCCTTAATTGAATTAATTCTCACCACCCCCCTGGGGGACGAGGAAGTAGTATTATTATACCCTTTTAACAGAGGCACAGACAGGCTACGTGACCTGCCCAGAATCACTCAGGAAATCTCCTACTGTGGGAAGTCTTTCATACACTATTTCCTGATTCCCAGTCCTGGGCTTTAGCCACAAGACCATCCTTCCTATTATCAAGGGTGGTCTTGGAATAATGCAGCTTACACAGCAAATGGAAAACAGCTATTCTTCATTATTCCATGCATTTCTATAGCCTTCATCACAGCAGTGGAGGGGCACTGACCCCTCAATGCATAAGTCAAGTCCTAACACTCACATGACATAAGACTTCCAGTCTGTGTTTGTCTCCTTCCTCTGTTGCCAGCTGGGAGAATTTTTTTAGCAGATGTTGGGAGGGTGGTGTAGTGACATCCAGGAAATACGTCAGGGCTTGGGAAAGTGTGCAGGGCGGAATTTTCTTGTCACTGGTCCAGTAGCCACCTGGAAATGTAAGGAACACTTGAGAACACTTTTTCCAAGGAGTCTGTCAGCTGGAAGTGCTGTGCAGATCTCCGTGTAGTTGAAGGGAGGCTGCCTGCAGTTAACCATGTATCACATCTAGAACACAGACCTCAGTTGCGAGGAGTGTCTACTAAGGAAACAAACCTAGTGAAAGATAATATTGTAGGTGATCAACCCCAAAAGCTATGGGGTAGCAGTGCGAGGTGTTCCTAGAGGGATTTGCTTGTTAAAGGCTGTAATGGAGCCAGGCTGATTTACACCAGCTGAGGATCTGGCCTTCTGTATATGCCCTGAATCACAGATGATGATAGAACACTCCTTTTAAACAAAGGGAACTGCTTAAACTACCATCTCTACAAAAAGGCTATCATTTAGCAAGTTTCTGCTCCAGAGCAGGGAGAGACATGGAAACCTCTTTTAGGAGACTGATTATATGTTATGTAGCAATGAACACCCTGTATCAATTAGCGTAATTACAGTCACTAGCCAGGTTCTGATCTCAGTTACTGTGTCAATCCAGGATCACTCCATTAGCCCTCGTGACGTTACTGTGGATTTTCTTCAGTGCGACTGAAATCAGAACCTAGCATCAGAAGAATAACTAAAAAATAGGAGTTTATAGAGTAAAACCCTTAGCAGCAACCACTTCTTGCCTAAGAACCAACTAGGAAGAGAACAGAAGAACCCAATGAACATATTTTGATTTAATGCATTTCAGTGAGCTTTTTTTTTTTTTTTCCTTTAAAAGAAAACTCTTGCGGTGGATTATGGAAAATATCTGTAAAACATCCATTGTCCTGTAGCTGCGGTACCGCCAACTTACCATCATTGCAGGTTTCCAGTCTGATGGTCTGATCAGTTGGTGGTGCATCCTTAACATATTCAATGATGCCACTGACTAATTCTGGCTGGTTGCCTGGGAAAATCCCAACATGTTCTCCAGGCAGATAGTGCACTTCCTGATTAGTCTCACAGGAAAGCTTAAGTAGGATGGTAACACGACTGAAATATAAGAAGACGAGATCAGATGAGTCACGGTTATGTTGACAGGATTTCCCTTTGACGGTGCAGAATTCTACACCTTCAAAGTGGCAGTCGGTGAGGGTTAGTTTGTGTTGTTTGATGAAGTCTCCATAAATTCACAGTCTGGTTAAGCCAAGCGTCTTAATCAAAATGAGTAAGGTCTTCAAGATCTGCTGATCAGCATGCATGAACCCAAATAGATGAGCCACTGGAAAGGTCATGTTGCGCCAGTGAAGGCTGAATGGTTTGCATCACTAAGCCAGATGGCTTCCTGTACGAAGACTGTGTTTAGAATGAGGAAGAAAGGGGCTTATTTGAGGATACTGGGAAGTCTTTTATGGATTCTATTTCTAACATGGATATTGTTGTTGGAAATGCTTGTAACTCATCCTTTTGAGCTTGTTTGTGCATTGTTATGGCTCAGTTTGCCTTATAGTAAGGTTACAAACTAGTTATTTGAGATATGTTTTTTCCATTCCTTTTTCTCCAAGGGGACATTTTTCTGAATTAACTAGCAATTCACATTGGATTTGGTGAATTAATCAGGGAGAAGGTTTCTGTCATATTCCACGTTTAGTGTCAAAATGCTTTGTGTTGTCTGTCTGTTTAGTAATGGTCTGAAATTCAAACCTCCTTCTCAAACGCCTACAAGGTCAGCAATGCTTGGATCTCAGGATTTAGTTTAAACTTCTAGCAAAAGCAAATATTAAAATACTTAAAAGATCTAGGTGCCATACCTGGATTTTAAACTTTGCAGATTCTGCCTGAACTTGAGCTTCATGGGAATCACATCTTTTGCATGTATGTTTCCAAGTGCTGTGGGAGGGGGGAAAGAGGCCACGGTTAATTGTTATTGATTCAATTTATTTTAGATGTCGTCATGTACTTGTGGAAAAGACCTGAGCTGCTTTTGACCCAGCTTTATGAGTAGTTAATTGCCCTATGATGAAGATAAATGCTATGGTGATGGGCAAGTATGAGACCCTATATAAACAAACATATTTGGAGAACACACTACACCACTGTTTGTGCTCCTTCTATGACAGAAAATAGATCATTCAATCCTTGGCCTTTCTTCTGAGGCTGACAACATGGCTGCCAGTTGTGGTGTTTTTTGTGATGTCTTATAGAACTTAAAATAAGAGAGACAAAGAATTATCCCATCTCAATCAGGGCCTTGCTGCTTCTACCAACTTGGTAGAATGTCAAAGCTTATCATCCTGCATTGTCAGAGCTGATCTCATTCCTAAATCCTCCTTAAAACCTGGGCATATGAGATGCAGAATAGAGAGAGAGAGAAGGTACCTTTACTCAAGTCCAAAGTCTGGGAGTCATGTGCTATCCTGTAATTCTTGGGATTCCAGGTTTCATTTGAGGTGTAAACCTTGGGTAACTGAATACTATTTTTTCCACGGATGTCAAAAGTCTCACAGGCAGTCTAAAAAAAAAAAAGATTAATCTGAAGATTATTCATGTTAAAACTTGCCATTTTTTTTAGTGTTCACTGATAATATTGTGCAGCATCTATCTCAAACAATACAAATTAATAATAATAATAGTCATAGTAATTATATCAAATAGAGTACATGGACCAGATTTTGATTTCACTTATTCCTAACCTGAATAGATTTCTTCACTGACATTAATGGGGTTACTGCCAATCTGCACCAGTCTAACTGAGATAGGATCTGGTTGGAAAAATGGTTAGGGCTGATTTCTGCCCCCCTGTGTATCCTACCACACAAGTAGTGCCATTGAAATGGACCTATACGCAAGGTGGCAGAACTGGGCTCTTGGAAATAAGAGTGTCCCAAATCACTCCTGAACTTTGGGGAGTTCAAAATCCAAACCTAGATGTAGATCCTCATCCTTGCAAATAGTTCCTGTCATTATAATGAACGGAACCAAAACCCTGGATCCAAAGCGACATCCCCAGCATGTTGCGGCATTGAAATCCAGATCTGAAATGGGCAGTTGGGTCCCCTCATTAGTGGTAACTGTGGGTTGTAGCTCTTTCCCCCGCAAGTTTCTTTACAGGGACAACTTAGCTAGTGAAGAGCCAGGAAAAAATAGATGCAGTAAGTCTCGGGACAGCTGTTATTCACTGTAGTTACCTTGAATGCATTCACTGCCCAGCTGCGAAAGGCTTCTTCCTGCCCATTGAGTTCGTCCCCTTCACCTGTTTGGGTGAGCGGAGAGGCGCCTAACTGTGCAAGTTTTTGGTCAATGGCATGAGCGAAGGCACAAAACTCTGGATACATGGTTGACCCCAGGCCAAATACGGCATATCTGCACAAAGAGACATCGATGAGTCTTGGGAGGATCGAGTTAGTGCTCCTCATTGAACAGCATGATCCATTAAAGGCAATAGATATGATCAGATGCAAATTAGAGGATATATTACCTGAATTTTTTGCTCAGCTTTTTCAGAGTGAACAGGGCATTCTTCAATTTCTGTATAAAATAAATAAAATGTTTCATGTTGCACAAATACTTTTATTTTACATTATCTCTAGGGTCAGGCCAGATTCAAAGATTTCCCCATTGGGTTTAATGGGCTTTGGATCAGGCTCTAACACTGATTTCTCAGCTAAATGTTACCTTTCCGTTGCCTGGAGAGTCACCATTTCCAAAAGTGCTGGTCACCACTAGAAGGAGGGTTTCTTTTTCCAGGTCGCTGAGCTTGTATTCATCCATGCAGAGGACCTGGAAGAGACCAAGTTCATAAAATATTGCTCTGGGGCATAAATGAGGACCGGCTTTAGAGAGCTAAGGTATTTTCAGGTCACTGCTGACCCAACCTGGGTGGTGGTGTGAGCTAGCCACAGGGCAGTGGCCATGAGTTCTGTTAGTTGCTCTGCCACTGTGTGACTTTGCTCAAGTCACTTTGCCTCTGTTTCCCTTCCCACCCCATGTCTGTCTTTTTCTATTTATGTGAGGCCTAGATCCTCGGCCGTATTTAGGCACCTACCTCCCATTGAAATCAATGGACGTTAGGTACCCAGGTACCTTTTTGAGATCTGGGCCTGAGTTCTCAGGGAAGGGACTCTCTGTGTTTGTGTGTGTATAGCATCTAGCAATATGGGCCCCCCCCTCTCAGCTGTGGCCTCTGAGCTGTACATATAGTAATAAATCCTCACTATGGTCCTCAGATCCGTCTGCAATTACTGCTATTTCCCCCCCCACAGCAGGATTGACCTGGTTGAAGGTGAAGTGTGAAGCTTCACTAAGTTAGCATAGAGCCCTCTGATGCAGGTAGGAACGGATGCAATAAATGTCATACTCTACTGTGAGAATTTGTCATTTATTCAAATTGTATGACTTCATGTGTTAGATAGGAATTTGTGCTGCAGTTGTAGTATCCAGATATTTCACTGACTGATGCCATTAGATGGGTGTCGGAGGATGGAAAATAGTGTTTCCTATTGAAACAATAGTCTGGGACTAACAAAGAATGAGTTGCAAGGTACACCGAAAATACACATTCTGGCCAGAGCTTGCATTCCTTGGGCATCTAAAATCTCCAGGGAATGTTTGCGACATCTTGTAGACGCTGGTAGTGCTGAGTTTTCTAACTCTTGTTCTCTAGTGGGTAAAGATTTCTCTCCACACTGCATAGATGTGCAAGGGAGGTTTCAGGGAGAGGGATAGACTCTTACCTTGGTGTTGAAGGCGCAATTGAACAAGGCACACAGGTTGTTGGCCAGCGTTTCAGATTTCCCAGTCTCCGTTGCATAGATCACTGTTGCCTTGGTCCTGGCTGCCATCGTTTTCCGCATCAACGTAGATGCAAAGAACGCAGCCCTGGGAAAAGTCATATGCAACTTGTCATTTATTCACCAAAACGTTCTGACCTGATTTACAAAAATATGGGGAAAGGCGGACTTGGAGGAATGCCTGGGGCATTCACTTGGGGGATTCTCCAGGGGCATGTATTTGAGATTGGCCTAAACAAACATTTCAGATGTGAACAGCATCAAATTGTGGGTCATCTGGGTCCAGATCCAAATGATTCAATTGGCCCTGATTGCTGTAATGAGCCAAACCAAAAACCTGGAACTGGAGTGCCTCCACCCTAACTTTTGGATGGGATGGAATGGATCTTCATGGTTCAATCCCACACATATAATATTTAAGCTTTTTATCAGGGAAACTTACTTCGCCAAAACTCTAAACTTGATCTCCCTTTTCTTTGGCCTGCGTTTCTCATCGTGCCAGACATGTGTTTTCCAAGCATCCACCTGGAAAAAGACATAAGATACAGGTCTGAGATCTTAAAAAGAATACATACACAATTTGTTTTACACAGATCGAGTCATTCCTTGAAAAGGTCAGATTACTTTGGGAATCTACATCAATGATCCATTCTGCAAGCCCAAGCCTGCTCCCATCTACTTCAGAAATGCAGGATCTGCCTCTCTGTTGTGTCCAACTGCATCTTCATGACAGTTTGGGAGTATACTCCTACTGATATATTCTTAACAGGACTACTGGCCTTTCTCTCCCCCCCCCCCCCACCCCCAATATTAGAAACCCTGCAATGACGGTATGTAGCCATCAGCTAATTTTACTTCACAGGCACCATGACTGGCAGTTAATGTGAATGACAGTGTTTTTAGCTCCGGCAGCATATTACTTATTTAGTTATTTGCATTCTCGTCGTGTGTAGGAGCCCCAGTAACAGACCAGGGCCCCATTGTGTGAAGTGCCGTATGACACCTGGATAGAACGGACCGTTTGTGCTTTTTAAGTTGTCTTGCTGAGATCATTCGGTGGCCCTTACCTGGTAATAGTAGAAAGGTGTGAGGACGTAGTTCAGCATCTCCTGGTGAAACACTGGGGTGATGCTGCCTGATATCGGCGGCACGAGCCAGACCCAATCGGCTGGGCACCCTCCTCGAAGGCGGTACTCATTCTGCATGTATTTCATGAAAGACTCCGCCGCGGAGTGGTGGTCCATGATGGTGACGTTCTGTTTCTAAAAGAGTTGTATGGAGAAGTCCATAAGCTGATTGTGCCCCGTGTCATGGATCTTCACAAATAGGTGCAATAACTATCTAAGGGGTTTATGTCGTGTCCATCACAGTGGTTCCCAAGTGGGCTTTATGGTACCTTCTGCTTTTCTCCCTGCACTGGTTATATATAGAAGGCTTTTCCCTGGTGGAATACATATTAAGGGGACCTTATGCCTTACTCAGAAGCATCCATTGCTAACAATCATTAGAGACTGGCACTGCACTAGACGGACCTTTGACTTGTTCTGCTGCAGCTCGCTTTATAGTCCTGAAGATCAGCATCCCCCCCCCCCCCCCCCCCCCCCCCCCCCCCCCCCCCCCCCCCCCCCCCCCACCCCCCCCCCCCCCCCCCCCCCCCCCCCGCGGTTTATTGCCCCAGCATCGGGCGAGCAACCAATGCCTCTGATTCATTTGCCCACCCTTCGACCTTCGACCCTTCGACTTGTTTTGGCTTAAACAAGTGGCGTTGGAAACAAAGCTGTTAAAGCCCTTTAGCACCTAACTAGGAAGTTAGAATGGGATGATTGAACTTTTTCCACAACGTCCCACCCCGTCCCATTTTTAACTGGCAGCCGGGGGGAGAATGGCTACCCCATATACGCTGCATTCATGGGACGAAAATAAAGGGCCGAGTGTCAATCGGGAGCAATTACACTGGAGTCCGATTGCTGTAAAACTGTTGCAAGGGAGAGGAGACCCAGGCCCGGGGTGTTTGTCTCTTCGTATATCTGTCACTGACTTACTTGGAAACTATGAAGAACAGCAACATTAATCTCTATCACCGCTCGATCTTTCCATAATGAGGAAAGTTTGTTGGTTTCCAGACCCATCCTTCTCCCTACTTCCTACATGTGAAAAAAAGAGGAAAAAACAAATTTAATACTCAGGACAAAGATCTGGGTCAAAATTTGTGTGTGTGTGTATGGGGGGGGGGGGTTTCAGATATAGGGGAGGGGGTTTCCCACCGGGTTATATGGGATTAAAGGGGAGCTGTCCCCTATTATTATTTGTATTGTTGCATCTGGAAGCTCCAGGCCTGGACCAGGAACCCAATGTGCTAGGCAGGGCCATCCCTAGCTATTCTGGGGCCCTACGTAGCCCCCCACGGGGGGGCAGGCCTCTGTTGGGGGGGGACCCAGGCATCTGCGGGGGGGGCGGGGCTGACTTGGAGGGCAGGGAGCAGGGGGGCCCCTGCTCCGCTTCCCGCTGCCGGTGAGCGCAGGCCCAGCCCTGCTGCACTCCTCAGCGGAGTGGGGGCTGGGGCGGGAAGAGGCGGGGCGGGGGGCTTTGGGGAAGGGGTGGAGTGGGGGCGGGGCTGAGGCGGGAAGAGGCGGGGCTGGGGCAGAGGCCATGGGG